>JANAVB010021595.1:2147684-2356671 GCA_029216955.1 Iris pallida | reverse complement strand
GAAAGAGGTGTTGGGCCTTTATGACTTAGCCTAACCCTAGCCCATCACAATGGCCGGCCAAGAGGGTCTTCCTCCACTTATTTAAGTCATCATTAGCCCCCTCTTGCCTCATTTACAGCAAACCTTAACCCTAGTTTGTGATCTTCTCCAAATTTGCCCCTTTCTTCAAATCACCTCTAAATTGGACCAAATCAATTTTATTGTACTCCTTTGGTGAAGAAGAAGTCTCTATTGGCTAGCTAGCAAGAATTGGAGGCAATTTAGCCATTAGATTTGGTGTTGAAGCTTTTCAAGGGACTTTTCATTGAGATTCCAACTCTCAATAGGTAATGATATCTAAACCCTTTAGATTCCTGATTTCTCACCATAAATGCATTCATTTAGGGTCCCCCTAGCCCTAGGTTTAGTTTGAGTTCGATTCGTGTCCATTGGTATACGTATAGGAGTATCGGAGAACTATTCTAAGTGTTCGACGAAATGCCCCATAGGACTTTTTATTCTTGGATTTCTAAATAAATTACATGATTTTGTAGCTATTAATGTGTATATCTCATTTCCTTATGACTGAGTTGATTTTGGTATGGTTTTGTATCGGTTTTTGGACATGGAGACGCTCGTACTGCCTGTGGTACAGTGTCCTGATGCCACAAACCTATATCTTACTGGACATGACACGAAGAGACACAAGGTTTGGTGGATACGTAGGGGCCATGGCAGTCAGCATACCTTTGAGGTCTGGGATGAATTGGTGGAGAGGTCGAGGAGTTATTCCTCCTGCAATGGTCGTACAGACTCGTACGACACCCAATTTTCACTCTCTGATACTCACATGTATGCACAATACGACAGTCATGGACACGAGGCAATCACCTCAGTGGACACCCTGACACATATTTGACCCACTGATACGACTGTAGGACTTTTGGTTGGACACATTGTGTTCTATACCACCCGACACACACCGCACACACTGCTCTATACCTAGTTCTGATACCATGTTGATATTTTTGTTTGGTCACTTGGACACGACTTGTTTGGAAACTTTGGTACACCCACACACCCTGACACATGTTTGACACCTTGATACTTTACTTGGACACTGGGTTGACACGTTCTAATACCTTGCTTTGACAAACACACTCCTATTTGCCTATGCAGCAGCTATAACTCGACCCCCATCCCTTTACCTGTACACAGTGACCCCCATCTCTTTGGAGAGATGGAGGAGCTCGAGGAGCGACAGCCTAGCTGGAGTATTGGCAAGCTACACCAATATGTCAAAGTTATAGGGCTTGATCGACCCTACTATCGAGTCTTTCCTTAGAGGTTTGTCAAAGCGAACCTCCTTTTGTCTCTGCTTATCTGCTCCAGGGGCTTGAGACGAACCTACTTTCAATGCATCGGGTGCAGTAAGAGCAGCAGATGGAGGTACTTTTTTCTCCAAAGCCTGGTGGTCCTCTCGCTGGGGAGCGAGCGAGTGGTAACCGGAGTGTCATCAGTCGAGGTAGAAAGCATATGACATGACTTGACTTTCTTTCCCTTGACAGAGTATGCTGCAGTCCGCATTATGTCTGGGGCAAGATCAGGATGGATCCACATAACTTTGTCTTAGGGCATCATAAGTGGGATAAGACCTTGAGTATTGTCACGGGCCGGTGGAAGGTTGACTACTTCCACTGTCACTTTTGGGATGGGGACAACACCGTCTTGCGTATCTATATTTAAAAACAATTTGAACTAGAGGGTGACCATATTGGCAATGATAGTCTTTTCCTCATAGTCGAGTGAGATGACCTTGGCATCAATGAGGCACTGGATCTGTCTTTTCAATACATAGCAGTCGCTTGTTGAATGGTGAACATACTGGTGATAGTAACAGTACTTTGGATTGTCCACCTTTTCCTCTTCGTCAGGACGCTCAGGAGGCGGAAGTTGAAGCTTGCCACCCTTCATCAATATGTTGAAGAGTTTTAGCGTGTCTTCATCGTTAAAGGAGTAGGTTTCCTTCAGCTTTGGCACTTCTGTCGGCTTCTGGTTCATTGACGCTGAACCTTTGGAGATGTTAACGGTCATGGCTTGCTTTCCTTTACCTTCTTTAGGGATGGGGTTATTACTAGATGAATGCTTCCCTTTATCTTCGAGCGAGGGAAAACTCAATCACAGCAGTTGTGTGTCCCGAGCCTTTCTTTCGGCTACATCTGCCTCGGTAATAAAAGGTGTCTACTCTATGCACGGAGCATTATGCCACAACTTGATTACGGGGAGCACGTTTTTGTGGCACGAGTCCATGAGCATGGGTTCGGGAACACCAGGTGGTAACCTCAGAGCTGCCTGACGGAAGCCATCGATATAAGCTAGTATAGGCTCTTTTTCATTCTGGACAATGTCCATGAGAGTGGACATCGTCAAGTCCATTCCTCCTTTATAGAATCGAGCAAGGAAGAGATGCTTCAAATTGTCGAACGGCGAGATGCAGTTGTCGAAGAGACTATAAAACTAATGGTAGGCTACCCCTCGTAATACCCCCACAAATATATTCGTGAGCAGAGCATCATCTTTTGGCAAATACCCAGTTACTGAGGTAAAGTACCTCAAGTATCGACGAGGAGACTCCTTCGCATCGAATGGTGCACGTGTCTGCAGCTTGTACTTGGGCGGATATATCACATTATCCTATTCGGCATGATATGGTTGCTAAACCCCCATCGTTTAGAGTGATTCTTGATTTTTTTGGGCGTCAAAGCAAGCGTATAACTCCTTTAGAGCCTGTTGCATGTCATTCGACATTGTGGGCCCAGTCATTGACGATGACTATGGCATTGTTTGGTTTATGACGAGACTTGGTGTAGCAGTAAGTGCATTGGATTCCCCATTCATTCCTGGGTTTTGATTGACTGGAGCAGAAGCATTGGATGTCAAATGTATAAAAAGTACAAAAAAAGACTCCTAAATAGGAAGATTAAGTACAGAAATTTTTAGAAAAGTGTGACGGTGGAGATCGAGCACTGCAGTGGCTCCTTTACTCCGTTGACGATCTAACGACGACTTGAACTAGCTTTGACCTTCTGATGCTCGAAAGTGGTACTCGGGGTTACTACTCAGGAAGATGCCGACCTTTTTAATGAAGGCCAACTCCTTCTATTTATAGCTCAGCACATATGTGATGTGCATAGGGTTTTTTTGGGCGCACAGGCGCACTGTGCGTGGAGATATGAGAGAATCTGTTGTAACTTCACGGTGAGGGCTGCTGCTGAGCTGACACGTGGCGGATGCTGAGATTCTCTTCTATCAAGATCTTGGGTAGTTATCAACATAACCGAATAAATGACACATGGCGTATGCTTATGTCTCGATAATCTTGATCGGATGAAATCGAGTGGGTTTCGCTCCTATCCATAGAGTCAAATTTTGTCCATATCTTAGAGGCAGCAGTTTAAGCAAACCGATTGGATATTGTCGTTGTCAACAGAACTAAACTCCGTTCCTATCTTAGGAGCGATGGTTTAAACAAACTGACTTGATATTGCTCCTATCAACAGAACCAAACTCCGTTCTTATCTTAGGAGCGACGGTTTAAACAAACTGATTGGATCATTTCTGAAAAGATATAGATGCTAGAGTAGCCACGTGGAATAATGTCACCTCATAGAACTGCACGTCTATATGAGCTACGCTTCTAGTAAGACTTCAATGTCATTGTGCTTTTGGGCGACGAGAAGACTGTGTCTGGGCAAAAAAGTTACTGCGCTTTAGGATGATGAGTTGACTATGCTGAGGCAACAAAGACACTGCGCTTTAGGGCGATGAGGAGACTGTATTGAGGCAGCAAAGTCATTGTGCTTTAGGATGACGAGTTGACTGTGATGAGGCAACAAAGTCACTACGCTTTAGGACGACGAGGAGACTGTGTTGAGGCAACGAAGTCACTGCGCTTTAGAGCAACGAGAAGATTGTGCTGAGGCAACGAAGTCACTATAATTTTGGGCGATGATGAGACTGTGCCGAGGTAACGAAGTTACTGCGCTTTAGGGCGACAAGGAGACTGTATTGAGGCAACGAAGTCTCAAATGAAGGAGCGTTGGATGGGATGCACTTCTGGATTGGATTTGAAAGCACTATGCTTCTGGGTTGAACCTAGGGGGCTGCGCTTCTAGGTTGATCCGAAGGGGCGAGTTCTGTCGAAGTCATTTTCTTAAGAATATTAAATAATCGCCCTTGAATGGCCGAGTACACATCCTCTTTAATTACCGCTGTTTGGGGGCTTGAAAAGCAGTGACAAGCTTAGTCAAATGAATCTATTAAATAAGATTCATTGTGCTGAGTCCTACATTCATCCTATTACTCTAGAGTCCTTTGTTGACTGCCACGTGGCCTGTGGGTTGGACCACACAGCCTATATATAAAGAGGAGCTTTCGGTTTGTAAGCCCACTTCCCAATTTTTTTAATTATTATTTGATTATGATTTACCATATGGCTATTTGGGATTATTTTTGGGACCCAGTATTTTATTTAGGTTCTAGAACCTCAAAAACTATTTTCTAATTTTTTTAGATTTTTTTGGTATTTTCTGAAATTAATTTGATAATAAAATATAGGAAAAACCTATTTTCTAGGACTTCTGGAATTTATTGTGCTAGCCTAAGAGCAAATATTGACCCCAAATATTTTTCTAGGGTTCATTACGCTATTTTATATTTTCTAGAATTTTTCCATAATTTTTGGGAGTATTTAAGTATTTATTTATTAAGGTTTATATATTTTTAAAGGCTTCCAATATTTATTATAAGGCTATTTAGAACTAATATGAGGGAAAGCATTTTATTTATATTCTAGAAGGTTAAATATATTTTCTAGAATTTTTCTGGAATTTTTAGAATTTTATTTGAGTTTATTTGGCTCTCAAATAATTTTTAAATTATTTTCTGAATTTAAATCAGCATTTACCCAGTCAGCAGGCCAATCACATCCAGTCAGCACCCCCTGGCCCACCTGTCGGCGCCAGAATGAGTCAGCACCGTCTCTCTCTCTCCTATATATATATATATATATATATATATATATATATATATATATATATATATATATATATATATATATATATATATATATATTTATCCGAACACCTCCACTTTATTATAAATGCCCAAAATTTTCGAGATACAAAATGATAACAAAACAGAGATCTAAAGGTCTTGTAACTCCGAATGAGTGCAGCGGTTTGTCGCCTTCTTCACTTGGCGCTTGACTTCATTAATCAACTGGGACGAAGTGAAAGAGTATCCTTCGTATCTAAATTTATTGCGATTTTTCCAAACAACCCGGCAAATCGCACCCACCAACACTTGTTTAATATGTTTCTGTCTTCTGCGCCACCAGCAAAGAAACCTTTGTAGCATATCATTTCTGCACATTCGAACTCCTAACAAAACTTGGAAATAACACCAGACGTCCTTGGCCAGATCGCCATCCCCGAACACATGAACAACCGATTCACCTTGTTGATCCATACAACAGTGGCAAGAGGATGCTAAGGAAAACCCAAGCTTCTGCACATTATCATCCGTTGGCAACTTGTTGTAGATAATTCGCCAAAGAAGTATAGACCACTTTGAAGGCATGCACTTATTCTAAATATTTTTAAAATAGTGCTGTTGGGGATGATGAACTCGAATTTGTTCCCATGCCGAAGAAATGGAAAACTTATGATTCGGGTGAGGTAGCCAAATAGCATTACCTAGATCATTATCCTGGATGAAAACATCCCCTAGTTGACGTCCTCGCAGAAGACGCTTCCACACGTGAGTTGCTGCAGACGTAACCTCTACCTCTTGAGGAGAAGAGTAAGAACAATACTTAGCTTTCATGAATGTAGCCCATAGCGAATTAGTCGAACGAAGCTTCCACCAAAGTTTAATCGTCATCGCATCCATGACGTCCCTCACTCTTCGAATCCCAAGTCCGCCTTCATCCGTCATACGAGCCACCCGCTCCCAAACAAGCCACGAACGTTTAGGCAATCCATCTTTTGAACCCCAAAAGAATGTATCCATCATGCTTTCTACTCGATTTAACACTGCTATCGGAGGATTGCAGGCCGACAAACAATGAACAGGAATCGAAGAGAGCACGGATTTAATAAGCACTAACCTGCCACCATACGACAAAAGCTTGTTGTTCCAGCCTGAAATCCGAGCTTGGATTTTTCCAATCAACTCATCATACATAGCTGCATTTTTACGTCCCACCATGATAGGTGTCACGACCCGCACCCTAGAGTAAGGGCACGAGACGTGGGTACGTCCAGCCTACGCCGCAGTGTCGGCGGTAGAACGCTGTCCTAGGTCACAACATCTAACAATTGAAGGTATAGCAGTTATACTCCCCGAATGGGGGTGACATAACACAATATAAAACTCAACCACAGCTAAGGTAGAACAGGTAAGATAGATAGATAATGAAGATAACAATATCCAGAACAGAGAATCACAGAGATACAACCAGAGTTCTAAGTGTCTAAAATAAATACATCTCAGAATATCCCAAGTCTAATACAGTAATCCAGAAATAGAAAGACAGTCCTAATCTAAAGGAGTGTCATCTACAGCTAGTGGCTCCTGCTGCTGGTCCAAGTCCAGGCACTCATCTAGTGTGGCACCGTAGTATGTAGGGCAGAACGCCTCAGCCTCGTCCTCTGTAATATTTCAACAGGTCCAGTCAGGACAGGAGCGAGCACAGTACATCTCAACAAATCATAGCAGGTCAGGATATATAATCATGCTTATAGAGTAAAATACAAGAAACTGAAGAATATGATGAACAGGAAAGACTGTAAATGAATAGCTACAGTATATAGAGAAACTAGCAGTGTCTAGTGATTCAGAGCACAAGATGGTTATGTAAACGGCACGATGTTATACACGAGTAATCTACAGAGGTTGTACACGAGTAATCTACTAGATTGAATACATAACCACTTCTACTCCCCCGCCCCAATCAATACACAAGGATCTGGCTAAGTTATGTTATTGTACACGAAGGTCATGTGAATACATGATTATACACGATTTCACACGTTTCGTACACGAAAGTTGCAAATACAAGGAGTACACGATGTTCACGATAAAGTACACGAACACGAATACCCGATGTATCCGCTAAGGGGATAACATCGCAGAACAAGATCCATATAGTACTAATCCGTGTTTCCAACGTGTCAGCATCATGTATAGTAATCTAAAGCAGGAAATATACTCCTAATGCAGGATATGAAATGATCAGAGAATGTACTTGCCTGTAACCGGTGAATCTGAGAGAATATAGACTATCCGAGGAGGGGCGTCTGTCTCCTATAGAACAGTACAAGTCACTATGAGTCTACAAAGATAATACGATGCAAATTAATGCATTCTACATGAACTAGGTCAATCTAGACCAAAGTCAACTCTTGGTCAACTCTGGTCAACCCTAGAAGTCAACTAGGTCAACTAGTCAAATCTAGGTCTAGCAAGACTATTCTAGGTTATAACTAGTCTACTCTAGGTTTCTAGGCTATTCTAGGCAATATCATGATAACCATACCTATACTCACATGTATCATGATAAAAAATCTATATTAGAGTATATAGCCTATAGCCCTATGATATTCCATAGTCTATGACCCATATCCCAACCCCACACAACATTACACATATATATACCATACACTATATCATGTATCTAAAATGTATACACAATCATATATAAGGAAAATATATATATAACAAACTCAAAATGTGAATACATATACATATGGGAAGAGAGGGAACAACCTCACGTGTATGTGTACCATAACAAGAGGGTGTGTGTCAAGCTAGAGAGGACATGTGTGTGTGAGACAAGAAACTGGAAAAACAGGGAACATTGAAGAATATAGAAGTGTGTGTGTGTCAATACAATGGTGTGTGCCAATACAAATGTGTGTGTGAGTGAATACAATGTGTGTGCAGCTAGGTAGAGAGCATGACAGTGATGTATACAAGGGTGAGTGTGTGTGTGTGTAGCACTGGAACACAGGACCAATTCCAGGTTCAAAACAGAACTAGTTGGCAAATGAGTTAACAAGGAAATCTGCATTCAGTTATTAGAGTGAAGGCAAAACAGTGAACTAATAGCTAGTTTACACTCAGGTTTTCTAACAGTGGCAGTGTAGTCCACTTCCAGTTTTACAGTGAAGCAATTTGCAGGAAGAATTTAGCTACACTAAACATCATTCAGGTTTGTATGAAGTACAGGAAACCAATTGTCAATAGTTCAAGGAACTAACTCAGGCCACATACTATATTTCCAGATTTTTGTCTAAGACAGTGATCATAAACACAGGGTTCACATGCTCAGGTTTGAAGATTATCAAGGGCTAATCAGTGGTAATGACTACAAAACCAATCCCAGGTTTGAACTGAACACAACCCTCCAATTGGCTAACTAACTAACTAAATCACAATTTTCAACAGTTCAAGAGAAAAGGGAAAAACTGGAACTAGCATTCATGAGGTGGTTAACAGTGAGTCATACAAATCAACTTAGTTTAATAGGAAATGACAGTTACAATCTTAACATTCAGTTTAAAGTTAAAAACAGGAAGAAATTAGTGATCAATACATTATTTCAAAAAGGAAAATATTCCCAGGTTTACTAAACAATGGCAGCAGCTACAAAAGCCAGACCCAGGTTTACACAGGGAACACATAATCAGTTCCCAGGTTTCCTCCACATATATTATATGAATCCCAGGTTTAGCAAACTCTAAAACAGTTCAACAATCACCATATTGATAATAGAATGGACAATGAATCACAGGTTTAAATTTCAGAACACCAATCCTTCCCCATTTCAATCCATACTCAAAGCTCAAATCCTATTCTCATATTCCCAAGCCAAATTTCAATACACAAGGCTAAGCCAACAATTTATATGATGTGTAGGTTCAATTAAAGTGAGAAAATATTAACAGGAATAGGAATTTAAAACTGGAACCAAACAGTGTCAGTGTAGTATCAGTGTTCTCACTGTTCATTCAAAGGAACAAACCCAAACATCAATCAAACCCAAACGAATGTGTCACAGTGTATAACAGGAATCTAAACATGATATTTAAGATCTAAATAACCATTAAACTATATTTACAGATCATTTAAATACATTTAAACATGAACAAACACACACTGCACATGCACGCACACAGCCTTCCCCGTGCACGTCAAATATTGTGTCCGACACGACACGAGGACTCGTGAAACTTTGCAAGCCTCGTGTCAGTCATGGCCACTAACCACAGACCAAATTTCGTGTGTCCACGACGCGTGTCCAGCGCGCAGTAGCCCCCGAGTAGCAGGGGAGCTACAGTGCCGCGCGCACACAGCCCGCACACGCGTGTTCCCGTGTCCCCACGACACAACACGACTCACAAATCAACACAGGACTTTTGGAAACCCTAGACGACACTTAGATCTAAATTTCTATTCAAAAAGATTAGGAAAAGTCGATCGAGCAGTCCTTTGGGACATTTCGTCGAGCACCTTCATCACAGCTTTGATAAGTGTCCGATACGGACACGAAACGAGCTCAAAACCTAGGGTTGGTCTTCCCTACAGCTGGGTGAGGGCTAGGGGACCCTAAAAATGATTTTTACAGGATTTAAGGAGTATTAATGGAGATTATACCTATAGGTGTCCAAAGCTCCCAAAAGCTCCAAAGAAGAGGATCCTTCAATGCACCAAAAACTCCCCAAATTGTTTGCTCCCTGTCAAAACTCAATCCCAACAGCAAGAGAACAATATTTAGAGCCTATAGGAATTAGTTTGAAGGAAAAAGGACCTAATTTGGATTTACTATGAATTTGGAAAGATGGAACTTTACCTCTTCCTAAAACTTGATGAACCCTAATGAAAAGAGGCAAGCCCTAAAATTTGGGAGGATATAAATAGGGGGAGGGGCTGTTATGTGGCTGGCCATAGGCCCTAGGGTTAGGGTTTTAGCTAGTTGGTTGAGTCCTAACTAGTTGAGTCATGGTTATGACTTGTGACTTCACAAGCCATTCTTAGGCCAAACTAACTCCTAATTAACCCAAACCAATTCTATCTAACTTGAAATGACAAACTTAAGTCTCACTAGGGTTACTTAACCTAACCAAGGTGTCTGGACCTAGGTTGGCCAATAGGACAGTCTCCTAGTCCACATGAGTCAAAGTCTCTAAAGGGTCAAAAACAATTCTACCAAAAATCACCAAAAATCACTAAAAATCATATTAAATATAATTAATAATAATAATCCCAAAATAATTCCAAAATTTTGAAAATGACCAAAATACCCTCAAGCTAGAAAAGTGGCAGTGACAATAGGACAACCCAGATATGTAAGGGACCCTTGTTGTAACTGAAACCCAGTCAAATGTTGCAGCTCCGTCCTTTTCTCATTAGAAATTTTGTCCGATAATAACATGGCAGATTTCATATGATTGACAAGTTGGCCAGAATTAGCTTCATAATTGCGGATCGTCTGCATCAATAACTGAACCGATCTCTTGTCTGCTCCTGAAAATATAAGAATATCGTCTGCATAAGCTAGATGAGAAACACGAGGGCAGCCACGCGGGGAGTAATATCCAGAATAGCCCGACAAAGAGTTCAGCTGTATGAGGCTACGACTCAAAGCTTCTGCAGCCAAGATGAATAGTGCGAGAGATATTGGATCTCCTTGACGTATACCACATTGACTATGAAAAAATCCGGAGGATCTCCCGTTGATCAATGTAGAGAACCAGTTGTTGTCTAACAAGTGTAGGACCATAGTACACCATTCATTACAAAAGCCAAAACGCTTCATAACCTTCAACAAAAAAGCCCAGCTAACTCTATCATACGCCTTGCTCATGTCGAGCTTAACCGCCATGTTGCCTCCCCAATGTTGATCAATCTCTGCAATCATCTCCTGAGCCAAAATAATGTTGTCAACAATTTCTCTACCCCGCACAAAGCCACTTTGTTCAGGAGAGATGATTCTAGGAAGGTAATCCACCAGCCGACGAGCCAATAGCTTAGATATAATTTTATTGATAAAATTACATAAGCTAATTGGTCTATAATCATTAAGAAATTTAGGATGCTTTAATTTCGGGATAGGAAGTAAGAATGTGCTTGTAATAGATCTTGGCAAAGCGAAACCGTCCATGAACAAACATATAGCCTGGTATATATCATCGCCAATAATCTGCCAACAAGATATATAGAATGATCCTGTGAAGCCATCTGGTCCAGAGGAGCTATAAGGGTCTAAACTTTTAACTGTATCCAGAACTTCTTCCAATGTTGGTGTAGCAGTCAAATAGGAGTTATCTTCTTGAGTAATAAGCATAGGAATATGATCAAGATAACCATCATCAATAACAAAATGGGAAGACGCAAATAACTTACTATAGTGATCATTAGCCTCCTATTGGATGTCATGCAACGACGAAAGAGTAGAGCCCGACGCAGTTTTGATATGATGGATATGAAGTCGATTGCGTTTAGAGGAAACGCAAGAATGATAAAACTTCGTGTTGCGATCACCTTCGTCATCCCATTTAACTCTGGCTTTCTGTTTCCAGTATGCGTCTTCTATGCGAAGACGCTGCTTCAACTGAGCACGAGCGAGCAGCCACTGGGGTCGAAGAGCAGGGTTGGCTTCATACTCCACTTCAATAGCAGTCAAATTATCTTCGGCTCGCTTTACTTCTTGAAATATATCACCAAATGTAGCCCGACTCCAGGAGGATAGAGCTCTTCTAGTTGCCCCAAGTCGTAACCCAATACGAACAAGAGCATTAACATGATCAATGGACGTCCAAGCCGACTCCACCACATGGTGGAACGTATCATGGTCCTTCCAGAAATGAAGAAAGCGAAATGGCCGAGGAGAAGTAGGGTTTTCACTGTTGATAGAAATCAAAATGGGAGCGTGATCTGATTCTGATCGATTCAAGTGCATAGTGGACGATAGAGGGGCCCATTCCATCCATTTTGAATCAAACAGGACCCTGTCAAGCCTAGAACCCATCTTAGGGATCCCGCATTGCCTATCAACCCACGTAAAGCAATTGCCAGTATACGAGATTTTATGAAGCCCCGCCGCAGACTGGAACTCTAGAAACTCCTTCATAGAAACTGAACAAGGAGGAAGACCACCAAATTTCTCCTCCTTATGGGTTATGGCATTAAAGTCACCACTGAGCATCCATGGGCAGGTCCATCTCTGTCGAACTAAAAGAAGTTGGCGCCACAGATCTCTACGGCCCTCCTTCATATTACTACCATGCACTGCTGTTAATATAGAAGTCTCCGGCAAGAGCGGTGAGGAAATAGACACAGAGATACATTGATCATAAGAGTCCACCACCGAAATCTCTGTAGACTGTCGAGCCATAATCCATATGTTCCCTTTAGAATTACTCACAGAAGTTTGAAAACCCAGCTTAAGTTGATATGAGAGGAGCTTGTCCGGCACAACTTTAGGTTCAATTATTATAACAATAGGAACTTTGTTTGTTCGGCAAAGCGACTTGAGTCTCTTAAAAGCCATAGCATTTGCAATGCCCCGAATGTTCCAACTAAGGAGTTTAATCATGAGAGGAGGATGAGGGTTGAGTGGCAGTGACCTTTGTAGAGGAGCGGAGTACACGTGGCTCTGGAGGGGGGTGGTACGTCCTCTTCTTTTGACCACCTTGGGGAGCTGGGGGGCGAGCAAGGAGGGTCTCTTACGAGGAGAGCGTCTCAACTGTGGCGTCGGCATTGTCCGACGTCGGTTCCTCTGGTAAAATAGTAGGATCCGGATCCGTCGAATGGTTTGCAGGAGCGGACAGCCGTTCAGCGGCTTCTGCTTCGTCCGCCCAAGATAAAATCTCACCTTCTTCGAGGGCTTGGGTGTTTGCAGGATCCACAGTGGCCGGACTTTGCGGAAGGGATGAAGGGTTGACGAGAGGAAGGACTCCAGATGGAGTAATGACTGCAGGGGGAATGATGGTGTGTTCGGACTGCGGGTCGTCATTAATTGGCTCTCCATCAGTTGATGCAGCCAACTGCTCAGCATCTGGCGGTTGAACATTAGTGCCCTCTTTATTAGTAGCCAAACTTGATGGTTCTCCAATCTCGTGAACTGAAGGAGAGTCATTATGAACATTAACAGCCAATTCTTTGAGCTTGAGTTGAGGAGGGTTTTCTTTTGATTGGTTGACAGTTTTACAAGAGCTCCGCACGTGTCCTTGGTGTTTGCAGATGGAACAAAACTGAGGAATATTTTCATACTCCACTTTCTGAGAGATAGTCCTGCCATTAGGAAGATTGATACGTACCATAGAAGGGAGGGTTTTGCTAGCGTCCACCTCAACGAAGACATGAGCAGTACTAGGACGGGTAAAGCCTTCTGTGGCACGGTCCAGCTTGAGTGGAGTCCCAATCCCAAGGACGATGGAAAATAGAGCATTTTTAGCAAAAAGCTGGTGCGGGAGGCCAGGAAGCGAGACCCATGTAGTAGCCAAAGGAGACTCCTGTGCCGGATTAAAATCTTTTGACCATCGAAATACTCGCATAGGTGCTCTAGACAGATACCAGGTCTCCTTAGCCCATAGACGGAGGAAATCAACCTCAAGTGAAGGACGAATAATAATGTGCTTAGCGTCAATGACGCCAACTTTAACCTCTCCTGAGAATTGAAAGCCTAAGAATGCTTTGCGAATCACCTCAATGGATGGTCGGGCATGAGAAAACTTCCCACTCAAAGCGAATTTAAAAGGTTGAACCAAAATCCGTTCGTCATCCTCCGTGAACGAGACGATGGGAACCCCTTTCGAAAAGGAAGGGGAGCGGATCGAGATCGATTGGGGTTCCACTGCGGGAGCCCCCACCACCTCCGCGAATGATCTCGCCATGAAATAAGCAGGAGATCGTGTTGGTCAACTGATCCGAATACGATGGAACGAGACGCCGGCCCGGCCAAAGGCCAAGCCCGTGCCTGAGGAGATTAGGGTTTCGCGGCGCTCCTCTTAGCGGAGAAGAGAAACGCGCTATATATATATATATATATATAATATATATATATATATATAATATATATATATATATATATATATATATATGTTATTAACTCACGAAAACCTAGAAATTTTAGCCGCCTTTTTGAGAGAGTTCTAGTAGAGATCTCGACTTCCCAAGGCGATTGTCGTCAACCCCGACGTGATTTTAGTGTGATGTTTTTTTTATTGGATTTGTCTGGAGGTAAACTTTCTGAATATGTAATTTATTTTCGTATATATTATTCCTAAATTTTTGGAAAATTCGTAGAGTGCTAGTTGTCCAAAATTTGACACGTTTCGGTGTTTTCGAGATTCCGGGAGAACCAGAAATCGAAATCACGATCCGTTTAAAGTTTCGAAAATCTAACACAGAGGTCTACGACATATATTTTTTCCAGAAATTATTTCATTCATCTAATATTTTAGATATTCTGTTGAACTCAGAATTGATCGGTTGATCACCGTTTTGGCCACGATTAGCCATAACGGCGATATCTTTTGACCAAATGTGATTTTGCGGCACGGTTGATTCCAGCGCACTCGTGGAGATGAAATCTACCAAGGTGCACTTTCAAAATCTAGAGTTCATAGCCTTTGACTAGATAGTCAACGACACGCCTCGATTTGCGTGCCATAGTTTCCAAAAATTGGAAACATGACTTTTGATGGCCAAACTTGCATGTTTAGATTATATTTAGATTATTATTAGGTTAAATGATGTTTTTAAGTAATTTATTCTAGAATTAATTATTATTAGATTAGTAACCCAACTAGCCACTATTCCATGAATTTAGAACTACAACATTAGAATTGATTTGTGGTTTTCGTGCACGGTTCGTGGTGCGATATGTGTTATAGGTTGACAGCTTCTAGATTGGAAACTCTCTCATCCTCGACTTGTGACTATGGTTTGTGCAAGGATTTAGGCAAGTACAGTATTGCATTATGTTTTAGCTCATTATAACGTTTTCTCTATCGTTTTCTTGTTTGATATCCTATTGAGACATTGCTTGATATTCTGTAGACACACGATTGTGGCACCATAGTTATTGTATCCTTCTTAGTGTAACATTGACCATTATTGATTGTTAGAGAGTCGGAAGGGGAAATACTCGGTAAGTACGTGAACAAACCCAAATATTTTGATTGTGGATAGCTAAGTCATACACCCCACGTATGAGTTAGCCGTACCCTATTATTGTGGATAGCCATCGTATGATGTGTCGTATTAGCCCAGCCGTTCACGTATTAAAAGGTATTTCACACACACATAGTTGTTCCTATTTTTCCTTTATCTAGTTCTAGTTCATATCTTGTTAGTTTATATCTTGTTAGTACATACCTTGCTAGTTACATTCTGCTAGTTCATATCTTGATAGTTCATATCTTGATAGTTCATATCATGTTAGTTCATCTCTTGCTAGTTCTTTATATACCCTTGCCATTATTGTTTCTCGTTGTTCTAACTTATTTTGGACTAACAACATAAATTTCAATATGGTTATACTCTGCTCCTTTCCTGACTGGATCATTGTTATAGGTGAGGTTGACGTACCTACTCTTGCGCTATGAACCATAGGAGGGGGAGATAGAGACTCGAAGGCCAAACCATAGAAGACTAGTTAGTTGTGTGGTAGTTTTCTATAAATGTAAAAGCTTACATTCTTCTTCAAATGTAAAACTTTTATATTTTGTAAAGTTGATTTAGTTGTTGTGAATGAGCAGTTAGTATTTATGAGCACTTTGTTTATTGCGGGCTAAACAGCGTACTATCGTCGATACCGCGACATAGGCTGGCTTTGGACATGCACTCGTATCCCGAAAAGCGGGTGCAGGTCGTGACAAGTTTTTATGGTGGCCCATGCAGGTCTGATTTTGCAAAAGATTGCGAACTTGTGGTAGTACTTAAGTTAGCTGTACTACTGCAAGCCTGCGACTAGTATGCTTATTCACAATTAGGATTGATTTGATTTTAGGAGAATAAATAGGACTAGGAGTCCCTTATTCAATTTGACCCTTGGATAGTTAAGATATTTAAATAGGCCATGTGATTTAGCTAATGATTTATTGAAGTCTTGGCGTGGATAAATCGAAGAATTTTTCTAAGAGAATATGTTATTTTGTTTTTACATGTTGGTAGGATCCAAGGTGGGTAGAATATACGTTTGGTAAGTTAGACCTTCATAGAATTCAATTCCTAATTTTGAACATTTGTGCCATTTTATCTTCTGCCTTCTCTAAACCTCGTTTTATTTTCAAAACTATTTTGCAATCATTTTATTTTATATTTCTCATCTTTGTTCAATTATCTATATATTAATTCAAGTCATCTTCATTTATTTTGCGATCGTTTTATTTTCAAAACTGATACTTTTATTCAAGCACAGATACTTACATTTTCTTATCATGATCAACTTGTTTGAATATATAGAAGTTCCTTTGAAATTCTTATGGATATAGTTGAAATAATTTTTGATGACTTACAATGGTAAGGCAGATGCGCACTGTCCTATTTTATTTGAATTATTGATACTGCGGGTTCACGGCAGCCAGCAGCGCACTAGCGTGGCATGACCCCAAAGTTGAAATAATTTCAAGTGAGCGTAGGTTGTCAAATATTACTAAAACTATATCCTAGTTGCATTATTTGATCCTTTGATTTATTGTGTCAATATTGGATAGAGTTAATAGAGTGTTCGATACCATATTATATTTGAGTCATGATACCAAAGGTTTACTGCAGCCAGATGTACACTAGCGGGGCATAAATTTTTGGTAAAGTGACTTCATATATACATATGGTTTTTGAATATTATAAAGACTACATCCTTTCGACATATGACTATTGATTTATTTCTTATTCTTTTCCTTTATTTCTTGAACCTTTTTATCTTATCCTTTTATTTTGGAATGTTATTTGGCTCCTAGCAATCTTTAAAACCTATTTGATTTTCTTCTGCTAGATTCCTAATCTTATCTAGATGTTTAATCGTATCCTCCAAAATTTTGAGGACAAAATTTTTCTAAGGTGGGTAGATTTGTAAGCCCACTTCCCAATTTTTTAATTATTATTTGATTATAATTTACCATATGGCCATTTGGAGTTATTTTTGGGACCCAGTATTTTATTTAGGTTCTAGAACCTCAAACACTATTTTCTAAAAATTTTTGGCTTTTTTTGGTATTTTATGGAATTACTTTGATAATAAAATATAGGAAAAACCTATTTTCTAGGACTTCTAGAATTTATTGTGCTAGACTAAGAGCAAATATTGATCCCAAATATTTTTCTAGGGTTCATTACGCTATTTTATATTTTCTAGAATTTTTCCATAATTTTTAAGAGTATTTAAGTATTTATTTATTAAGGTTTATATATTTTTAAAGGCTTCCAATATTTATTATGAGGCTATTTGGAACTAATAAGAGGGACAGCATTTTATTTATATTCTAGAAGGTTAAATATATTTTCTAGAATTTTCTAGAATTTTTTTGGAATTTTTAGAATTTTATTTGAGTTTATTTGGCTCTCAAATGATTTTTAAATCATTTTCTGAATTTAAATCAGCATTTACCCAGTCAGCAGGCCAATCAGCATCCAGTCAGCGCCCCCTAGCCCACCTGTCGGCGCCAGAATGAGTCAACACCGCCTCTCTCTCTCTCTCTCTCTCTCTCTCTCTCTCTCTCTCTCTCTCTCTCTCTCTCTCTCTCTCTCCTATATATATATGTTATTAATTCACGAAAACCTAGAAATTTCAGCCGCCTTTTTGAGAGAGAGTTCTAGTAGAGATCTCGACTTCCCGAGGCGATTGCCGTCAACCTCGACGTGATTTTAGCGTGCTATTTTTTTTATTGGATTTGTCTCGAGGTAAACTTTCTGAATATGTAATTTATTTTCGTATATATTATTCCTAAATTTTTGGAAAATTCATAGAGTACTAGTTGTCCAAAAATTGACACGTTTCGGTGTTTTCAAGATTTCGGGAGAACTAGAAATCGAAATCATGATCCGTTTAAAGTTTCGGAAAGCTAACACAGAGGTCTATGACATATATTTTTTCCAGAAATTATTTCATTCATCTATTATTTTAGTTATTCTGTTGAACTCAGAATTGATCGGTTGATCACCGTTTTGGTCACGATTAGCCATAACGGTGATATCTTTTGACCAAAGCGTGATTTTACGGCACGGTTGATTCCAGCGCACACATGGAGATGAAATCTACTATGGTGCACTTTTAAAATCTAGATTTTATAGCGTTTGACTAGATAGTCAATGACACGCCTCGATATGCGTGCCATAGTTTCCAAAAATTAGAAATATGACTTTTGATGGCCATGTTTAGATTATTATTATTAGGTTAAATGATGTTTTTAAGTAATTTATTCTAGAATTAATTATTATTAGATTAGTAACCCAACTAGCCACTATTCCATGAATTTAGAACTAGAATATTAGAATTGATTTGTGGTTTTCGTGCACGGTTCGTGGTGCGATATGTGTTGTAGGTTGACAGCTTCTAGAATGGCAACTCCCTCGTCCTCAACTTGTGACTACGGTTTGTGCAAGAATTCAGGCAAGTATTTGCATTATTTAGTTCATTATAACGTTTTCTCTATCGTTTTCTTGTTTGATATCCCATTGAGACATTGCTTGATATTCTGTGGACACACAATTGTGACACCGTAGTTATTATTTCCTTCTTAGTGTAACGTTGACCGTTATTGATTGTTAGAGAGTCGGGAGGGGAAATACTCGGTAAGTACGTGAACAAACCCAAATATTTTGATTGTGGATAGCTAAGTCATACACCCCACGTATGAGTTAGCCGTACCCTATTATTGTGGATAGCCATCGTATGATGTGCCGTATTAGCCCAGCCATTCACGTATTAAAAGGTATTTCACACACACATAGTCGTTCTTATTTTTCCTTTATCTAGTTCTAGTTCATATCTTGTTAGTTCATATTTTGTTAGTACATACCTTGCTAGTTACATTATGCTAGTTCATATCTTGATAGTTCATATCTTGATAATTCATATCCTATTAGTTCATCTCTTGCTACTTTTTTATATACCCTTGCCATTATTGTTTCTCGTTGTTCTAACTTATTTTGGACTAACAACATAAATTGTAATATGGTTGTACTATGCTCCTTTCCTGACTGTATCGTTGTTATAAGTGTGGTTGACGTGTCTACTCTTGCGCTATGGACCATACGAGGGGGAGATAGAGACTCGAAGGCCAAACCATAGAAGACTAGTTAGTTGTGTGGTAGTTTTCTATAAATATAAAAGCTTACATTCTTCTTCAAATGTAAAACTTCTATATTTTGTAAAGTTGATTTAGTTGTTATGAATGAGCAGTTAGTATTTATGAGCACTTTGTTTATTGCGGGCTAGACAGCGTACTACCGTCGATACCGCGGCGTAGGCTGGGCTTGGACACGCACTCGTATCCCGAAAAGCGGGTATGGGTCGTGACACAGTTAAAACTTTGCTCCCAGTTTCTTGTTATTTTCCTATCATGCTCGACCCCGACTTAGCTTTAGACGGCCATAGACCTTGCACAAGTCGACTGTTGGTTGTAGATCTCTTCGTTCAAAGAAGCTGTGGCTTTGTAGAATAACCAATATTGAGTTTCGAGATGCACTTAAGTGTTTGGCATAAGGAGTTCAAACCTGAACAACATCTTGGAGGACTTCAAAATCCAAGCTACCGGATTTGGATTGATTGCCAACCCAAAGAGCCACAGGCTGTGCTCTGCCCCGCTCAATAATGGCTTCATTAGCCATATTGGAGTGGGGGATTGTGCGCCCTATTATGCTGGAAGAGCCGTGAGAAGTGTTGCCAGGAGGAGCTACATTCTTGTTCGGGCCAATAGCTGCTTCATTAGCCATATTGGAGTTCCTCAGCGTCTGAGTAGGAAGTGGCTCACTCTGACGAGGAAGTAATTCGCTCTGATACTGCTACATGTTTTGGGTTCTGTGTGCTTTGCATACTTTGTAGGTCATGCTTTAGGGTTTAGTCTTTATATGTAATCCTGAAGAGTCTGTAAAAGATCTTTTGTAAAAATTATTTTTAATAAAAAACTTTTCTTTATGCACTTATCTATGTATGTCTCTTGCGCTTCTATGAGGTGTGTGAAACGACTGTTGTCTTTTGTGCTTTAAACCACAGTTGTCTTCTGCGCTTCTGTGGAGCAATCGTTGTCTTCTGCGCTTCCGTACCATCTGTGCTATTTTCGTGCTTCTATACACTCGTCGATGTAATCCTTTAATATTCTTCGACTTGCTCTCTGAGTCGTGCACTTAATGCACGCCTTGTTACAGTTATTTGATGTCGTCATACGACTCGTGCACTTGATGCACATTTTACTGTAGTTATTCAATGTTTTAGGATCAATGTTCTATGATCAATGTTCTATCTAAGTGTTCGACATACTACTACTTCTACTTATCCGAGTCATACACGTGGACTCTACGAAATCACTAGCATACTATGGTACATTTTATTAAAGCATGACGGAGTAGGAATTAATGGTCAGAGTCCGTCCACCTTTATTATTTTGTCCATCGTTCCGCCGAGCCGATATAGTTCGATCCCTTAACTTGTTGCACGATCATCTCATCTGACATAACCAGTCGAGCACTTTGTGCTCCTCCGAACTAACCGACTGATACAACCTACCGTGCCCATAATTCAACCCATTATGAGGTGATACTCTTGATTTCGGCGAGCTCCATTGCAATTAGGCAAATTGTCAACCTCAGAAAACTTTGTATAAAAGCCTGCACATGAAACCAAACTCAAATTAATACTTGATCGAATCGATTTAATACTTCCTCTGATCAATTGACTTAGTGCAATGCACCATGAGGTGCGGGACATTACATAATATAGCACTCAAAAATGTTTCGTCCTCGAACCAGAGCAAGTACTCAATCTACTCATTTTTCTTGACTGTTTCAAGATTCAGTTCCTTGCAACCTACACATCACATATTTCTGTTTCATCATCGTTGTTCTATTTCCAATATTTGTGCAAATTTCCTTAAATCATAATCCTCCATGTAGCTTCATTGAATTTAGCATATCACTTAGTTCGGATCATACACATATTTTAGGCTTCCCCGAAATATATGTATTTCAGCCAAACATAGTGATAGAGAATCTGAAGAAAGCTAACAAGTGCAACTGCAATCCTAGAATACTAGCCATCGTATATTATCGACTAATCTGATTCTAGCGTCCATTACCATAACTCTTTCGCATATGCATTTTCCATAATGCATGATCATCTAACAAAAATCTATGCACACAACGTGATTTATTATCGTATTTCCAATTCTATATGTATCACATTGATCGTCTAACATATGCATTGTATTAAGCTATTGTGTAATCTGAACGCAACGAGTCTCCGTAGCACCTCTTCGTCCAACTGTTGTCTACCTCTTGCACAACACAAGTCTCGCTAATACGGACTAAGTCCAACATATCAAAAATTTCTTTGCCTACAATCACACTATACCTTGTACGCAACTATTTCAATACAATCACCATTCGTTGAACTGCCAACACAATCATCTGCGCTATCCCTTGATAGGCAACTTATCAAGACATCGTGCTTAATTTCTTCCGACACAAGAGGTTAACTAATCGATGATGCTCAAAGGCAACAATCTTCCGACACAAAAGTTTTTTACCCAACACAAAAGTTTCTTACGACATGTCTTATGTTCAATCCACTATCGATTATAAAATCACAACCAAATTTCCAATCCAATCCTAACTTGTACGTCTTGCTAACTTGGATCATAATTTCAACGCATATAAGCTCAATCGTTAACTGAATCCAAATCTACGACTTAAATCTGAGGGTCATTCCCTCATCCCACGCTCTCGCATACAGTATAATTATTGCATTCGCCTATCCGTATCACTATGATAAGTTCGTTCGTCAGTATCTATTCCAATTATCGACTAACAAAATCATTCAGGCATTCACTCAACCAATCACCAAAATCCGACTATATCATTTTCAGCCAAAGGTTGTTCCATTAAATTTTGAAACTATTATTCAATTGCCTAGACTTATCCTCAACAAGCACCACTTAACACTCATTCTCGACATAATTCCTTATGCAACATCATTAGGATCATTCTAACATTCACTTTGATTGGACGGTCAAGTCTTCAAGGGTCAGCTATTCCGAAGCTATGCTCGATAATTGTAGATCATCAACGATGGACAGTTACTACGAACCATGCTATATCCTATCTCGAAGCCAAATCAAAACCCGACGAATTATATGGTACTCTGTCCAATCCAAAAATACACTTTCAATCCAAAAATAATCCATCCTACTTACATAACTGATGTGCCACTTGTAGTAACAAAATGTAAAGCGCTATACTCTAGTGGTGGGTGAATAGAGTAGGCAGAAAAAATTAGCTATTTAAAAATATTAACAACAAGATCGCAGAATATATAACACCCAGTTTCTAAAATGAGGGTAATTTTGAATTTTTATGTTTAATTATAATTAATTATGATATTTAAATAATAATATGATTTTTGGTAATTTTTAATCTTTTTTAAAAACTATTTAAATCATGACTTGTGATTTGGTGTGCAACTAGTAAAACCGTAGAAACTGTCTGCCCTAGAGCCTAGCCATGTGATTAGGATATTTAATTAGTACATTTAGCCTAGAGGGTATTTTGGTCATTTTAGGATTTTTTTTGAATTAATTAGAATTTATTGGAATTTATGTGATTTTAATATTGATTAATTAAATTGATAAGTGGTATGTTGATTTGAGACTAGTTTGGACCTTGTAGACTAGCCTAGAACCTAAACCTAGCTATGATGACTTGGATAGCATGATAGGGTCTTAGTCTAACTTAAGTTACACTAATTTAAGTCATTTAGAATCAAGTTGTAATAGGTGGAATAGAGAATTAGAATCATGACTTATGACTTAACAAGTAGAGGCCCAAAGCCAAACACATTAGCTAACCCTAACCCTAATTCTATGGCTGGCCACACCCACATAGGAATCCCCACCTATTTATACTCTCTTCCATTAGGTTAGCCTCCCTTTAGAAAGAGTTGCAAAGTTGGAAAGAAAGGTTAGTTCTAAACTTCCTAAAACCCTAGAAATTCCATTTTAATTCTTTTTCTTCCCAAACCAATTGTATTAGGTTCTAATTAGCTTCCTCTTACTGTTCATGGAGGCTAATCCCAGTTGGAGAGCAATTTGGAGGAGCTAGCTAGCAAGGAGAAACCCCTCTTTTGGAGCTTTTCAAGGAGCTTTGAAACCTATAGGTAAAACTCTCAAAACCCATTCCAAATTTTGATTTCTTTGCATGGATAGGAAGCCCTAGGTGTCCTCTCTCTGTAGGAATAGGTTTTGCTAGATTTTGTGTCCATTTCGTGTCCGTATCAGACACGTATCGTATTGGTATACTAGGTGTTTGTAGAAAGGCCACATAGGAATTAATTTTCATATTTTTGAAATATAATTGCATGGATTTGTAGATCTTGATGTGTGTATTAATTTTTGTGAAGGTGTCCTAGTGTTTCGTATCCATTTGTGTCCTGTTTTTATGCGTGGACATGCAGCACGAGCCCGTAGGCCGTGTCCTGCATCTCGGAGGAGATATCTCGGGACACAGGACACGTCGTGTCCTGAAATTTTGGGGAAACCTTGGGACAACGTCTGCGACCATGCTCCCAAAATTTGGGAGCATCTCGTGCTGTACACGTGGAGTTATCGCACTCGCACTGGCCGTGCGCTGTCGCGCGCAGGCGGCTATGCGCGTGCACAGGCACGGCTGACACGTGAGTCGTGTCGTGTCTGTGTGTCACGTAGACTCGATTCAGGGTGACACAGTCCTAGACCTATCCTAGGCATACCTCTGGACACGAGCACGTGTCGTGTCGTGTCGTGTGTCGCGTGTTACACGCGCATGCACGCGTGCACGACGATTGTTATGCACTGATTGGGTCTGTGTTTGTGCAGTTGTTTGGGACACGTTTTGTATCCAATTTTTGGACACGAGGACACTCTCATATACCCTCACATGTTTGATATCAATTACCAACCCTTTATTTGTACTTTTGATGGAGATTTGAATTCCAATTTTCGAATTCCCATTGTACATTGTAAGAACACTGATATTCTGATACTTTTTTCTGAATGTTATTTCTGAAATTTACTTCGTTTTCTGATTTATTATGATTGAACATCAGTAATTAATTCACCTACATGTTTGAGGGATAGATTACATGATTTCTTGTGGTTTTTAGATGTGATTTTGGGATCGAATCATTGAATTCCCATTTAGCTTGATACTCGACTGATACGGCCTGGGTTTGTTAAATTCTGAAAATTTTGATTCATTTTCTTCCCTATTTTGGGATGTTAACTGTTAATGTAGTACACCCACATAACTGTTAGCTGATAGGAGATTGTTAGGTTAGTTTTGATTTTGTTTTTGTATTGGAGTTTGTGATTTGGGAGTTGTGTTGGGGGTTTCCTATCAACAGGTTCAGGAAACTGAACCTAAGGGTGATTCTCTAACACACATTCCATAACCTGTTTTTCTGTCACAGTCACTCATTCACATTCACTCACACCCCTCCATACTTGACACACACAACTGGAATCATCTACACACACAGGCCACCCATGACACTGTCACTGTTTTCCTCACATTGCTATCTCACACACACACACACATTCTGAAATTCCTCACACCCTACTGTTAACAACCACCCTCTAATGTTCCTATCACACAACCAATTTCCTGTGCACTGTCCTAAACATTAAGTCCCTTTACACACACACACACACACATATTAGACACATGCCTACACTCTAGGGCATTCACCACCCACACACACACCCTCTAATCTAGATTCCTGTCACACACAGGAAATACCTTTTACACACACAAATTGGCACTTATACACACACACTCTCTCTTAAACCCTTCCTTCTTTATATAGATGTAGATATATACATAATGTATGTGCATAGGTTCCTACATATATATGTATATTGAAGTGAAGGTAGATGCATATATATTGTTATTATGTAGTTGTGTGCCTTGTTAGCTAATGTGTTAGCTATGTGCTTGGTTTAGCTAGTAATATTAGCTATGTGTTAGATAGCTTTTTGTTTACTTAGATATTTGTTTTTATAAGTCTAGTATATAGATAGATATATATAATATATGAAATATGTGTGATGTGGACTATAGGGCATAAGGCCTATGTGTATGGTATGAATACACCAATGATTGTGTGTTGGTAGTCTAGTATGACTTGTATTGATGTGTGTTAACTAATATTGTCTTGGTCAGCCTTAGTTGACCTAGAATTGACTGGTTAAGCCTAGGTTTGACCAACCTAGGCTAGTTTGACCAAGTTTAACCTCGTTTGACCTAATTTAGATTTGTTAGATGTCACTACCACATTTCTAGTTTGAGGATATTTTTGAATTATTTGAATTTAATATAATTTATTAAGAATTTTAAATGATTTAATTGAATGGTGTGATTTTAAATACTAATTTATTTATTGCCATGTGATTTTGGTTAGCCTAACCTAGATTGGACCTAACCTAGATTGGTCATAACTAGTTTAGTTAGCCACTTGAGAATTAGTTGGTTTTGGTTAATGGTTTAAGTCAAGTTTAGTTAAGTTAAGTGATTTGCTAAAGACTATAAAAGAGCCCTAGATTTTAGACCACCCATTAGCCTTGATTCATTCCTAGCCCTAGGATGCAATCTAAAAATCCTAACCCTAACTAAAGTGGCCAGCCAAGACCCCCCTTGCCTATATAATGTCTCCTTAGGGATTTGAGCCTCTTTTTAATTAGTTCTTCATTTTTCCTAAAGACTAGGTGATCCTTTATTATTTCTTCATAGTTTAATCAATAGGACTCCTTTTTGATTGAGATTTCTTCCATAATGTTCTAATCCCTGTTCTCCTATTGTTGTGGAGTCACATCACAGGTTTCACAGCAATTTGAAGGATTGGGTGGCTTTTGGGGATCCACATTGAGAGAGTTTTTGTGTTGAAGAAACAACCATAGGTAAATTCCTATCCACCCATTAAAATTTGGTTTTCTTTGCACAAATACCTAGCCCTAGGTGTCCTGGTCCTGTAGGAATAGGGTTTGCCAATTTTCGTGTCTTGTACGTGTCTGTATCGGACACGTATCAGTATCGTGCGCAGGTGTTCAACGAAATGCCACAAAGGGCATTTCGATCGATTTTTTGAGAAGTATTTGAATGAAAATTCGTGTCTTGGTGTCGTTTATAGGTTTCTAAGCGACTGAGCTGGTTTCGTGTCGAGTTGGAGTCAAACTGGACTCGTGGACACGTCTGTGCGTGCGTGGACAGCAGTGTCCTGCTGCTCGTGGGTTCGTGTGGGTTGTTCAGGACACGTGGGCGCATGTCCTTTGACATGGAGCTCGGAGCAGTGTCTGACACGATACTCCCCAAGTCTCGTGTCACTTGGTTGCGTGTCGGGTGCGCGTGCGGACACGTGCACTGGTCACTCGAGCTCGTACAGGCTCGTGCATGCGTGTGTATGGTTCTGGACACTCGTGTGTCCTGTTTTAGGACACTATTTTGTGCATGTGACACACACTAGTACCCACCTTGAATTACCAACTATATGTTCTTCATGAATTGCTAATTTGAGGTATGAAATCGAATGTGGTTTGGTTAAGTATTTCGACTGATACATTAGTGTATCAGTGAATGCACTGCTCTCTCTTTTTTTGTTTTAAATTCCTGTTATTAGTGATTAAATTGATTTCTAAATTAAGTCCTAATCACATCCCCTAATCTCTGTTAGTATAATTTATTTATTATGATGGGATAATCGAGTTGGATTTGGGAAATGCTAGGTTGACTGATACTTAGTATCAGTGAGTGTATCACTGATTTCTTATTTTCGAATTTCATTCAATGTTTAATATCATGTATTATGTTATGATTTAATTTTAC
Organism: Iris pallida; assembly: GCA_029216955.1. NCBI lineage: Eukaryota > Viridiplantae > Streptophyta > Magnoliopsida > Asparagales > Iridaceae > Iris > Iris pallida. Next base: position 2,329,554 of record JANAVB010021595.1, on the reverse strand, counting down.
TATACATTAAATAGCATGTTAGTATAGGGGATCCTTATGAAGAGTTGTTGAATGGAATTCGAATGTGAGGATTGTGGTTAACTGTTGAAATAGATTTAACCCTATGAACATGTGTATCCTTAGACATTGAAGTCAATTCCCAGTTTCAGTTTTTATTGAGTTTCTAATTGAATGTTTACTGTAGTTCCCTGAGAATGTAGCATGAGTTTGTGATTCCCTGTTTTGAACTGAGTATTTGATTAGATGATTAACTGATTTTCTGTGCTATAATTGATTCACTGATTTGAATAACCTGAAAGCTGAATTAGTTTCCTGCCCATCCTTGCACTGTCACCTATCTACATTTCTGTCATTTCCCATATCTGAGAATTTAGCATTCAATGTATTTCCTGTTAACATCTGAGAACTCAATTAATGTGAAATGTTGATTAGTTGGGTTCCTGAGAACATTTTCCATGTTGACACATTTCTTGAGAACACTCTAACACCCATCCCCACACATTGCATATATATTTCCTGGCACACACTCTAATCCTGAGAACTTATTGCCTACTCCCATACACTCTAATGTCCTGCTAACACACAGACCCACATGCATGTTTCAGCCCTTCATGAGATTCCTGCACACATTGATACATCACACACACACACTGTTTTGTAGGACTGAATATACACACACACACATATTGCCTACTCTCTAACACTGGCTTAACCTGGACACTATCACCCACAGATTCACATCTTCCTGTCACACATACAGGTACACACTTTTTTCTGTCATCACATTCCTGTCAACACATGTTTACTGAAACACACACTGGAAGACACATGTTCCTGTAATCATACACACACTCATGAGCATATTGACACATTCACATTCCTCCTATCACACACACATATGTAAATTTATTAAACACACATACAGCTCCTATATATCCACACACACACATATATGCATCCTATATATGTATATATATATATATATATATATATATATATATATATATATATATATATATATATATGTGGGTAAATAGATATACTAGCCTATGTGTAGATGGTAGTGTAGGATGTAATGGGTATTCCTATGTGTGATAGCTAATGTGCTAGGCACATTTCTATTTGTATATATGGATATCCATATAGATTCATATGTGAATAGTGATACATATTCTATATGTGGTATTGGGCCTATGTTGTGTCTGTTAGACTAGTGAGAGCTTGGTTAGGCTGTTAGTCTTGATTAGGCCTAGAATAGACTAGTTAAGACTAATTAGACTTGTTAGACCTAGTTTGACCATAGTTGACCTAGGTTTGACTTTTTGGTTGACCGAGGTTGACCAAGAGTTGACTTTGACCTAGTTTGACCTAGACTCATGTAGCATGCATTGTAGTGCTTATCTTTACCATTCTGGACTTGTTGTGACTTGTGCTGTTCTGATTAGGAGCCAGACACCTCTCCTCGGACAGTACATTTCAGTTGGACACTCAGATAGCAGGCGAGTACATTCTCTGATCATTTCATATCATGTTTAGGATTATATTTCCTGCTTTAGATTATCTTACTTGATGCTGACACGTTGGTAACACGGATTGGTACTATATGGATCCCTTCATGAGATGTTATCCCTCTCGGGAGCATCGGATACTTTTGTCTCGTGTGTTTCACTTACATCACGTATCTCATGCTTCTATTATTATGAATCTTCGGGAATCAGCTAGTGACTCATGTACCCTCATGATCACCGAGCCTTCATGAATCAATTCATGAATCACCCTTTATGGGCAACATAGTATAATCATGAATCTTAACGTAACTTGATTGGATCCTTGTGTATTGATTGGGGATGGGGGAGTATAAATAAACATGTGAATAATTCCAAGTAGTGTAATCATGAATCAATTCCAAGTAGTGTAATCATGAATCAGTCCCATGCCATTCACATGTTTATCCAGTACTCTGAATCACTAGCACTGTCTCTCTTTTACATATATCATAGATATTTACTTACAGTCTCTCTCTTACATTATGCTATTCTTCAGTTTCCTGTACTTTATTCTCTAGCATGATTATATTTCCTTTTCCTGCTATGACTTGTTGAGATGTATTGTGCTCGCTCCTGTCCTGACTGGACCTGTTGAAATATTACAGAGGATGAGGACGAGGCTGGCTGCCCTACATATTATGGGGCTACCTTAGATGACAGCTGTGACTTGGACCAGCAGCCGGACCCTATAGCTGTGGACGACACTCCTCTAAACTAGGATGTCTTCTTTTATATTCATTCTGGATGATTGTATATATTGACACTTGGGATTTAGGATATGTACTTATCTTAGACACTTAGATTCTCTGTTGTACTTGGGATTTTCCTTTCTTTCAGCAGTTTTATATATTTATCTATCTTCTATCTTATCATCTGCCTTAGTTGTGATTGAGTTTACTTTCTGCTATGTCACCCACATTCGGGGAGTATAAACTGTTCAGTATTATATTATTAGATGTTGTGACCTAGGACAGCGTTCTACCGCCAATACTGCGGCGTAGGCTGAACGTACCCACGTCTCGTGCCCTTACTCTAGGGTATGGGTCATGACACTAGACCTAGTTTGACTTCTAGGGTTGACCAGACTTGACCAAGAGTTGACTTGGGCCTAGATTGACCTAGATTTATGTAGAGTGCATTGTAGTGCTTCATATTACCATTTTGGACTTGTTGTGACTTGTACTGTTCTATAGGAGACAGACACCACTCCTCGGACAGTATATTCTCTTCGGACATTCGGGATACCAGGCGAGTACATTCTCTGATCATTTCATATCTTGTTTAGGATTATATTTCCTGCTTTAGATTATCTTACTTGATGCTGACACGTTGGTAACATGGATTGGTACTATATGGATCCCTTCATGAGATGTTATCCCTCTCGGAAGCATCAGATACTCTTGTTTCGTGTGTTTCACTTACATCATGTATCTCATGCTTCTATTTTCATGAATCTTCATGTATCAGCTTGTGATTCCTGTACTCTCATGAATCACAGAGCCTTCACGAATCTTCATGAATCAATCACGAATCACCCTATATGGGCAGTAGTATAGTCATGAAACTTAACGTAACTTGACTGGATCCTTGTGTATTGATTGGGGATAGGGGAGTATAAATGAGCATGTGAATAATTCCAAAGTAGAATAGTCATGAATCACCTCTTTAGTATAGTCATGAATCACCCTCCAGCTGTTCACATGTTTCATCTTGTACTCTAAATCACTAGAATCACTGATTAGTTCTCTATTATATTGTAGATATTTACTTACAGTCTCTCTCTCTTTACATTATGATATTCTTCAGTTTCCTGTATTTTACTCTCTAGCATGATTATATTTCCTTTCCTGCTATGACTTGTTGAGATGTATTGTGCTCGCTCCTGTCCTGACTGGTCCTGTTGAAATATTACAGAGGACGAGGCTGAGGCGTTCTGCCCTACTTATTACGGTGCGACCCTAGATAAGTGCTTGAACCTGGACCAGCAGTAGGACCCACTAGCTGTGGATGACACTCCACTAGACTAGGATGTTTCCTTATATTTTCATTTTGGATTACTGTATATTGAGATTCTGAGATGATTTGGGATTTGTGGATTTGTTATGTCAGTAGACACTTAGACTCTCTGATTGTATTCTGTGGATCTTTTCATTTCAGTATTACCTAGCTATCTTTCTATCTTCATTCTGCCTTAAATGTGATTGAGAACTGTATATTGTTATGTCACCTCCATTCGGAGTGTATATACTGTACAGGTACATTTATACTGTTAGATGCTTGACCTAGGACAGCGTTCTACCGCCGACACTGCGGCATAGGCTGGGCGTTGTTACGTACTCATACCCTCACAGTGGGTACGGGTTGTGACACGTTTTTAGTGGTGGCCCATGCAGGTCGAGTTCATGTAGTGGTATTCGAACTAGAGTATCACTACAGCCTGCAGTAGGATTAGGATATTTTTGAATGTACTCAATCACACTAGAAAAAACTCTTAATCAGATTTTGTATATCTATATTTTGCTGCTTATTGTCTTCCTTGAATATAATTGTCCTCCCTTGCTATTTCGACTCATTCTCAGCAATTGTTTCCTTGATCTGTCTCCAGGATGGTTGAGACGAGATCACATCACCACGGCCAAGGAGACGCCGATGAGATGTCTGCCACCTCTCATACTCAGCAGCCAGCCCCTGGTACCGCAGCCCCAGTCATGCCAGCTGGGGTAGGCGTTTCAGCTGCGTTCGAAGGAGCCCCTCTACCAGCAGCAGGAGGTATGCCTCCACCAGTTCGGAGGCAGGACCCAGTCATCCCAGAGGTGCCTTTCCAGCAGCCGCCGCCTCCAGGATACGTGGACGCGGCACAGATGTTCGCCTACTTCCAGCAGTTTATGGAGATACAGCAGACCCGGCAGGCCAGGAGCAAAGAGTTTACGACAGTCGTAGCTCGACCAGCAGTCTAGCAGCCGAAGACACCTGGGATAGAGCAGTTTCAGAAGATGAGCCCCAGAGACTTCCTAGGAACGAAGGGGATTTTATATGCTGACGAGTGGATCGAGCATATAGAGAAGATCTTCCGCCTGGCCTGGATACCGGCAGATCTCCAGATAGAGGCAGCAGCTAGCTTGATACGAGATCTTGCTCGCACCTGGTATCAGTCAGACCCCAGGGTGGGGGTTGCTGGACAGACCTGGAAGGAGTTCAAGGGCTTCTTCAAGAAGAAGTTCTTTCCAGATTCAGCGCTTTGAGCCTTGGAGTCGCAGTTCGAGAGCTTAGTTCAGGGGAGCCTGTCAATGGAGGAGTACGCTGGGGAGTTCGGCTGCCTCAGCAGATTCGTAGAGGGCTTGAGTGAGGCGGCGAAGGCCCAGAGGTTCCGAAAGGGTCTGGTCAAGGAAGTCAAGTCCTTGACCAAGGGCAACAGGGATGCCACTTTCGAGAAGATTTTGACGGAAGCTTTATTGGCTGAGGACGATCTTGAGCTGCAGATCAAAAGGGGGCAAGACACAGTCGAAGCCAGTAGCAGCGGAGGCTAGGCCAAGAGGCCTCACATACAGATTCAGCAGCAGTATCAGCAGCCGATGGTCCACTTCCAGCAGCAGCAGCAGAGGCCTGTTCAGCATCAGTTTCAGCAGCAGTTCCAGGGTCAGGGCCATCAGCAGGGACAGCAGTAGCCCAGACAGCATCAGGCATCCAGACAGCAGGCAGTCAGTTGTCCCTACTGTAAGAAGCCGGGGCATGGATGGGGTGAGTGCAGGAAGAGGCTGGGTAGGTGCCTACTATGTGGAGCAGCAGACCACCAGCTGAGGGAGTGTTCCCAGTACATAGGCAGAGTAGCACAAGGAGCATCACCAGGAGGAGGAGCCAAGGCTCCGGTAGGTCAGCAGCGGGGACCGTTACAGACACAGCAGCAGAGATTTGTGCATTATCAGCATCAGGCTGGAGGAGGCCAGCAGGGGCGAGCTTACGCCATGACAGCCGAGGATGCTCATGCCATTGGAGATCTAGTTGCAGGTTCCGTTCTTTTGATTCCATTTCCAAAATTTCCTCTTATAACTGCCATGAAATTTCGATTCCCTCTGTTCCTTGTTGATTTATCAATTTTGTCCTGTTGTTTTTGTGTTATGTTTGATTTTCTTCTGAGATGAATCATATGGGCTAGGTCATCTAGTTATGGAATTTAAAATCTTCGATAGTCGTGTTAGCTGGCATAGTGAGGACATATAGTCAGATTTAGTACGTATTTCTCGGGTGTGAGAATTTAAGGTTTTCGCTGCCAAGCATACGGCAATGCAAAAATTTTAAATACCATGATTCTAGAGGTATGTGCCTTAGTCGAGGACTCTGTGATTATCGTAGCCATGCTCACTAGCACGACAAAGATTCTGAGTATCATGATTTGGACATACGCATATGATTATCTGACGGTATGTTTGAGACTCTGATTGTGGGGTGTTTGACCTAGAAGGACTACTACCATTTTAATTTCGAGGACAAAATTTTTCTAAGGTGGGTAGACTTGTAACACCCAGTTTCTAAAATAAGAGTAATTTTGAATTTTTATGTTTAATTATAAATAATTATGATATTTAAATAATAATATGATTTTTGGTAATTTTTAATCTTTTTTAAAAACTATTTAAATCATGACTTGTGATTTGGTGTGCAACTAGTGAAACCGTAGAGACTGTCTGCCCTAGAGCCTAGCCATGTGATTAGGATATTTAATTAGTACATTTAGCCTAGAGGGTATTTTGGTTATTTTAGGATTTTTTTTGAATTAATTAGAATTTATTGGAATTTATGTGATTTTAATATTGATTAATTAAATTGATAAGTGGTATGTTGATTTGAGACTAGTTTGGACCTTGTAGACTAGCCTAGAACCTAAACCTAGCTATAGTGACTTGGTTAGCATGATAGGGTCTTAGTCTAACTTAAGTTACACTAATTTAAGTCATTTAGAATCAAGTTGTAATAGGTGGAATAGTGAATTAGAATCATGACTTATGACTTAACAAGTAGAGGCCCAAAGCCCAACACATTAGCTAACCCTAACCCTAATTCTATGGCTGGCCACACCCACATAGGAATCCCCACCTATTTATACTCTCTTCCATTAGGTTAGCCTCCCTTTAGAAAGAGTTGCAAAGTTGGAAAGAAAGGTTAGTTCTAAACTTCCTAAAACCCTAGAAATTCCATTTTAATTCTTTTTCTTCGCAAACCAATTGTATTAGGTTCTAATTAGCTTCCTCTTACTGTTCATGGAGGCTAATCCCAGTTGGAGAGCAATTTGGAGGAGCTAGCTAGCAAGGAGAAACCCCTCTTTTGGAGCTTTTCAAGGAGCTTTGAAACCTATAGGTAAAACTCTCAAAACCCATTCCAAATTTTGATTTCTTTGCATGGATAGGAAGCCCTAGGTGTCCTCTCTCTGTAGGAATAGGTTTTGCTAGATTTCGTGTCCATTTCGTGTCCGTATCGAACACGTATCGTATTGGTATACTAGGTGTTTGTAGAAATGCCACATAGGAATTAATTTTCATATTTTTGAAATGTAATTGCATGGATTTGTAGATCTTGATGTGTGTATTAATTTTTGTGAAGGTGTCCTAGTGTTTCGTGTCCATTTGTGTCCTATTTTTATGCGTGGACACGCAGCACGAGCCCGTAGGCCGTGTCCTGCATCTCGGGGGAGATATCTCGGGACACAGGACACGTCGTGTCCTGAAATTTTAGGGGAACCTTGGGACAACGTCTGCGACCATGCTCCCAAAATTTGGGAGCATCTCGTGCTGTACACGTGGAGTTATCGCACTCGCACTGGCCGCGCGCTGTCGCGCGCAGGCGGCTGTGCGCGTGCACAGGCACGATTGACACATGAGTCGTGTCGTGTCTGTGTGTCACGTAGACTCGATTTAGGGTGACATAGTCCTAGACCTATCCTAGACGTACCTCTGGACACGAGCACGTGTCGTGTCGTGTCGTGTGTCGCGTGTTACACGCGCGTGCACGCGTGCACGACTATTGTTGTGCACTGATTAGGTCTGTGTTTGTGCAGTTGTTTGGGACACATTTTGTGTCCAATTTTTGGACACGAGGACACTCTCATATACCCTCACATGTTTGATATCAATTACCAACCCTTTATTGGTACATTTGATGAAGATTTGAATTCCAATTTTTGAATTCCTATTGTACACTGTTAGAATACTGATATTCTGATACTTTTTTTTGAATGTTATTTCTAAAATTTACTTCGTTTTCTGATTTATTATGATCGAACATCAGTAATTAATTCACCTACATGTTTGAGGAATAGATTACATGATTTCTTGTGGTTTTTAGATGTGATTTTGGGATCGAATCATTGAATTCCCATTTAGCTTGATACTCGACTGATACGGCCTGGGTTTGTTAAATTCTGAAAATTTTGATTCATTTTCTTCCCTGTTTTGGGATGTTAACTGTTAATGTAGTACACCCACATAACTGTTAGCTGATAGGAGATTGTTAGGTTAGTTTTGATTTTGTTTTTGCATTGGAGTTTGTGATTTGGGAGTTGTGTTGGGGGTTTCCTGTCAACAGGTTCAGGAAACTGAACCTAAGGGTGATTCTCTAACACACATTCCTTAACCTGTTTTTCTGTCACAGTCACTCATTCACATTCACTCACACCCCTCCACACTTGACACACACAACTGGAATCATCTACACACACAGGCCACCCATGACACTGTCACTGTTTTCCTCACATTGCTATCTCACACACACACACACACATTCTAAAATTCCTCACACCCTATTGTTTACAACCACCCTCTAATGTTCCTATCACACAACCAATTTCCTGTGCACTGTCCTAAACATTAAGTCCCTTTACACACACACACACACACACACACACACACACACACACACACACACACATGTTAGACACATGCCTACACTCTATGGCATTCACCACCCACACACACACCCTCTAATCTAGATTCCTGTCACACACAGGAAATACCTTTTACACACACAAATTGGCACTCATACACACACACTCTCTCTTAAACCCGTCCTTCTTTATATAGATGTAGATATATACATAATGTGTGTGCATAGGTTCCTACATATATATATATATGTATATTGAAGTATAGGTAGATGCATATATATTGCTATTATGTAGTTGTGTGCCTTGTTAGCTAATGTGTTAGCTATGTGCTTGGTTTAGCTAGTAATATTAGCTATGTGTTAGATAGCTTTTTGTTTACTTAGATATTTGTTTTTATAGGTCTAGTATATAGATAGATATATATAATATATGAAATATGTGTGATGTGGACTATAGGGCATAAGGCCTATGTGTATGGTATGAATACACCAATGATTGTGTGTTGGTAGTCTAGTATGACTTGTATTGATGTGTGTTAACTAGTATTGTCTTGGTCAGCCTTAGTTGACCTAGAATTGACTGGTTAAGCCTAGGTTTGACCAACCTAGGCTAGTTTGACCAAGTTTAACCTCGTTTGACCTAATTTAGATTTGTTAGACCTAGTTTGACTTCTAGGGTTGACCAGAGTTGATCAAGAGTTGACTTGGGCCTAGATTGACCTAGATTCATGTAGAGTGCATTATAGTGCTTTATATTACCATTTTGGACTTGTTGTGACTTGTACTGTTCTATAGGAGACAGACACTACTCCTCGGACAGTATATTCTGTTCGGACATTCGGGATACCAGGTGAGTACATTCTCTGATCATTTCATATCTTGTTTAGGATTATATTTTCTGCTTTAGATTATCTTACTTGTTGCTGACACGTTGGTAACACGGATTGGTACTATATTGATCCCTTCATGAGATGTTATCCCTCTCGGGAGCATCAGATACTCTTGTTTCGTGTGTTTCACTTACATCATGTATCTCATGCTTCTATTTTTATGAATCTTTATGTATCAGCTTGTGATTCCTGTACTCTCATGAATCACAGAGCCTTCACGAATCTTCATGAATCAATCACGAATCACCCTATATGGGCAGTAGTATAGTCATGAATCTTAACGTAACTTGACTGGATCCTTGTGTATTGATTGGGGATGGGGGAGTATAAATGAGCATGTGAATAATTCCAAAGTAGAATAGTTATGAATCACCACTTTAGTATAGTCATGAATCACCCTCCAGCTGTTCACATGTTTCATCTTGTACTCTAAATTACTAGAATCGCTGATTAGTTCTCTATTATATTGTAGATATTTACTTACAGTCTCTCTCTCTTTATATTATGCTATTCTTCAGTTTCCTGTATTTTACTCTCTAGCATGATTATATTTTCTTTCCTGCTATGACTTGTTGAGATGTATTGTGCTCGCTCCTGTCCTGACTGGACCTGTTGAAATATTACAGAGGACGAGGCTGAGGCGTTCTTCCCTACTTATTACGGTACGACCCTAGATGAGTGCTTGAACTTGGACCAGCAGCAGGACCCACTAGCTGTGGATGACACTCCACTAGACTAGGATGTTTCCTTATATTTTCATTTTGGATTACTGTATATTAAGATTCTGAGATGATTTGGGATTTGTGGATTTGTTATGTCAGTAGACACTTAGACTCTCTGATTGTATTCTGTGGATCTTTTCATTTCAGTATTACCTAGCTATCTTTCTATCTTCATTCTGCCTTAGATGTGATTGAGAACTGTATATTGTTATGTCACCTCCATTTGGAGTGTATATACTGTACAGGTACCTTTATACTGTTAGATGCTTGACCTAGGACAGCGTTCTACTGTCGACACTGCGGCGTAGGCTGGGCGTTGTTACGTACTCGTACCCTCACAGTGGGTGCGGATCGTGACAGAATATATATCACAAGTATGTAAATAAAAAGCAGAGATCAGAAAGCAAACGCAAATATGACAATGTATACAGGTTTTTCTTTTGTGAGGACTATTCCAGTCGGAAGAACTCTAGCTTCCAGTCGAATCCACTATGAAAAAATATCACAATTTTTTATCCGAAGTCCTTGCAACTTCTACAACGCGAGCTTTGATCCGAAGTACTCTACCAACTTCAATTGTGAAGTGTCTTTCTTCAATCAAGCCTCTGATTACAATCACTCTGAAACTTCTAGACCGAACCACACTAGCAAATCGACTAGAGGATTATAACTGTCTTGGAATTTGAAAATGAAAGAGCTTAGAACACTTTGGAAGAATATATTAAGATTAGAGAGAAGAGAAGAGACAGTTGTGTTGAAATGAGAAAAATTCTTCCCTATTTATAGTTTTTCTAAAGGCAGAATTCGGACATAATTCTTTGAGATAATCTCGACAAATAGTCGTTGCATCCGTAACTGCGGGATGACCAAGTTTAAAATCCAACGGGCACTAACCGAACTTGGGCAGAATTTAGGCCGAATTCTCCTAGGGTCCAGAGTTAGATTTTTAGGATTTTTGTAAATTGGTTTTGGTCTTTTTGAAAAGTTTAATGGCAGTCAGAAGCTTTTTGTAAAATGGACTATTTTTAAAATAAATAATATTTTAAAAATATTTTGGAATAGCCTATTTGCCAGTACGACTCGATGTACATCGTATTCTTGGACTCAATAAAATATGAAAATTACATTGAGTATGAGATACAGACTCATGTGGCAAAATGGCTTCAGTTTTGAACGAAACGGTAGCAGTTCTCAGCAATCGTCCAAGTAGTCCTTATATCGAGACAGGATTAGATCAATTATTAAAATCAGGTTTGACCATGACCAATGGGCCAACAATCTCCCCTATTTTGACAATTGATAAACCTTGACCGATATAACATCCTGATCTTTTGATTTGAAAAGAATCAAACTTGTAGTGTACTTGTTCAGCTTGTATGGTGTTGTATCCTAAGAAAAAAATCGTGTATCCTACAAAAGATGTTAGATCCTATTTCTCCTCCGTTGTCACTTAGCAAAATAATTGCAAAGAGAGAAGCTCCCCCGCAATTCATGCATAAGAAACAAATGTTGAAAAAATATAATAAAAAAATAGACAGAATAATATGTATTTCACAGGCAGTTTTATGTAAGAAGCATAAACTGAAAGAAATAGTGCTACGCAAAAAAATGCATACACAGTATAAGATAAAATAGTACGATACACAATAAAATGCATATAATAAGAGAATAATAAATAGATGTTCCAAATACATCAACTCAGCAATAAAAGTCTCAGTGCTAAAAATAAAGAAAGATAAAGTACTATCTTGGAATATCGGAGCATTTTCAAGTATACATAGACAAAATAAAGTCTAACTAGATAACTTCTAAACAAAGTACATAACGTCTAAATCAAAAATCCTCAGAGTCATCATCATCAGCGCCAGCAGCGCCACCATGTCTAGATGGTCCTGCTCCAGAAGTGCCAGCTCCAGAAGGGTGTAGAGTAGCACCAGAACCACGGTACCAATCAGAAGTGTTACCATGCTCAAAGAAGTGACGAACCACCTCATCCTCATAGCGGTAGCCAGATACAGCTGGATCTCGAGGAAGAGAACTGGCAAAATGACCAGTCTGAGCAAATCATAGATCTGCAAAGGAATTTACAAGAGCCTGAAACTGACTGGCATCTCGGAACTCGCCTTACCTCGATGTGTCAGTAATAAATGCTCGCAAATCTGAAAGTTGCTGGTGAATACCCTCATAAGACATAGGGTAGTCCTGTGGAGGTGGAGGTGGAGGTAGAGCAGTAGGAGGAGCAGGAGGAACAGTTGTGCTGCGACAAAAAAGTTGAAGATACTTGGACTCAGAGTCACGAGCACAAGTGGATAGATCAATCCTAAAGTGCTGAAAGATGATTGGGAGGATCATTGCGTAAGCAAGGTTTCTGTTCCTTTCGCGACAATGACCCATCATATGAATGATAGTCTTGGGGGCAAAAAAAGGAATCCCCTTATAAATGTGGTAAAGAGCAGACATTTCAAGGGTAGTCACATCGTCCTTTGAAGTAGATTTTGGCAATATAGTAGAGTAGACGATGCGATACAATAGAAAAAATAAGTTTAAATTAGCAGCTTTGAACTTACCAGAACGAACACGATCATGAGAACAATGTTCGTTCTTAAAGCTGTTTAAGGTCGTGCTTATGGAAAATTCAAATTATGTGATATCATCTAGCGGAGCACCTTCATTTGGAATATCAAGAATTTTTGCTAAGTCGACATCATTGAATTGAATATCGGTTCCAGCGAGACGACTTTTAACAGTAAAAGTGTCAAGAGTAAAATTGCAATAAAATAAACGAATAACCTTAGTTGCAGTCAGATATGAATGAGTAACAATGTTATGCAATCCTAATGCTTCAAAGTATGTCCGATGGGACAGAAAAATAGTCCATTTAATCGGTGTGCCGGGGCATATGTTGTGAATCGAAAAATCCGTATACTATAAAAGTAATTGATCATGGGTTTGGAAAAAAAACCTATTAAATGCCCCGTCGTCCATTTGGACGGGTGAAAAGAGGGATTCATGGATTGGATCCGAAGACGATGCCTCTTCACTAGCCGCCGTCTTCTTCCTCTTGAAGGAGTTGAAGTTATTAGGTATTATTTTTATGAAAATATAGAAATTTACGAAATTGAAAATAAGAGAAGGAGGAGGTTATACCTTCTGAGATTTGAGTATGTTGAAGAGAACGAGATACTCCTTACGAATCCAAAATTTGGATTAAAATCTCCAAAAGAATTGAGAGAAATGGGTTGGAGAAAAACTAGGGTTTAGGAGCTCGAACGCGCTGCTGCTATGTTTTGAGGGTTTGGAGAAGATGAATATGAAGGGGCCACTTGATTCTGACTTAAAAGTACCCGACACCAAGAGAACTCGGGCCGAATTCGGTCAAAGTTAGCCTGGGGTTCTATTGAGATATTTTTTTGAGCAGAATTAAATGCAATGCCACTTTATATTCATCAATTATTTTCAATTATTTAATTCCAAGTTTAGTTATTTTAAATTTTAATTAATATAATTAATATTATTTTACGAATTAAATTTTGTTATGCAGCTACTGTCTCAGACCAACTGTAAAGGTACTATCCCAGCTAACGGAGGTTCACCAGGGAACGCTTAAATACCGTTTCACTTTAGCCGTAGCCGTGGTGACAGATAGACCTTTTGTAGGCTTGTATCGAAAACAGTTTTGCATATTGAAAGATAATTAATAAAACAAAATTAATTAATATTATTGACATCTAAAATTCCTAATTCTTGATGTAAATAATTGAAACGATCTTTCGCTAATAGTTTTTTAAAGATATCAGCTAATTGGTTCTCTGTGTCTACATATACAAGGTCTATATCTCTATTTGTTTGATGATCTCTAAGAAAATGATGTCGAATCTCAATATTCTTAGTGCGAAAGTGACATACAGGATTCTTAGTTAAATTAATAGTGGTAGTGTTGTCACAAAAAATGGATATATGTAAATACTGTAAACCAAAGTCTTCTAAGGTTGGCTTCATCCACAAAATTTGTGCACAACAGCGTCCTGCAGCGATATACTCAGCCTCAGTAGTTGATAATGTGATAGAATTTTGCTTCTTGCTAAACCAAGAGACTAGAGCCTTACCTAGGAAATGACACGTGTTGCTAGTACTTTTTCTATCTATTTTGTATCCCACAAAATCAGCATCCGAGTAACCAGTTAGGTCAAAGGACATGGTTTTGGGATACCATAAGCCGACAGAAGAAGTTTCTTTAAGGTATCGAAAGATACGCTTAACTGCGCACAAGTGTGATTCCTTAGGTTTAACTTAAAAATATGCACACAAACAAACACTAAACATTATATCAGGGCAACTAGCAGTTAAATAAAGTAAACTACCAATCATACCTCGATACCTACGTATGTCGACTGGTTTGCCTTGTTCATCAGTATAAAGCTTGGTTGAAGTTGCCATCGGAGTGCCAATAGGTTTGACGGTTTCCAGATTGAACTTCTTTAGTAAGTCTTTTGTGTACTTAGCTTGATTAATAAACGTCCCATTGTTGGTTTGTTTGATTTGCGATCCAATAAAGAATTTAAGTTCTTTCATCATGCTCATCTCGAACTCATTCTGCATATACTTTGAAAATTTTTGACAAAAAGATTCATCAGTAGATCAAAAGATAATATCATCAACGTAAATCTGAAATAAAAGAAAATATCCATTAAAAGATTTTATAAACAGTGTAGTGTCAACCTTGCCTCTTGTAAAACCGTTATCAAGTAGAAAAGAGATTAAACAATCATACCAAGCACGAGGGGCTTGTTTCAAACCGTATAAGGCTTTCTTCAACTTGAAAACATGATCAGGATTTTTAAAATCAGTAAAACCTGGAGGTTGAGCTGCGTAAACTTATTCTTTAATAAAACCGTTAAGAAAAGCACTTTAATGTCCATTTGAAAATTTTGAAATTATGAAAATATGCAAATGCATATAACATGCGAATGGATTCTAATCTCACAACTGGGGCATAGGTCTTATCGTAGTCGATACCTTCCCCTTGGTTATAGCCTTGAGCTACGAATCGGGCCTTGTTACGAGTAACTAAACCATTCTCATTAAGTTTATTTTGGAATACCCAGCGGGTGCCAATGACCGGATGATCAATGGGCTTGGGAACAAGTTCCCAAACTTGATTACGTTCAAATTGGTTTAATTCCTCTTGCATAGCATCTAACCAAAAATTATCTCTATATGTTTCTTCAATAGTTTTGGGTTCTAGCTGTGAAATAAATGCAACACAAGAAACTATATCTCTACCAGAGGAACGAGTACTTACACCCTTGGTAATCTCACCTATTACCAATTCCTTGGGATGGTCAGCCAAAAACTTTATTCTTTTTGGCAGACTTTCAAGGTAGCTGGTTCCGGCTTCTGGTTCTATATGTATTCTGCCTAGAGGATCAGCTGGTGTTATGCTTGAAGGTTCTGAAGGTGCTATACTTGGTGTACTGACGTCTTCATCATCATCGTCAATTGTTTGTTGATTTAGTTCGTCAAAGGTAACATTTATTGACTCTTTGATGATCATGGTCCTTTTGTTGAAGACTCGGTACCCTTTGCTTTGGCCGCATAACCTAAAAGTATACCTTTATCGACTTTTTTGTCAAATTTTCCTAAATTATCTTTAGTATTAAGAATAAAGCAATTACAACCAAAGATTTTGAAATAAGAAACAGATGGTGTCCTATCAAACGATAACTCATAGGGAGACTTCTTCGATTTAGGTCGAATTAGAACCCTATTGAGAATATTACAAGCTGTATTGACATCTTCAGCCCAAAAGTATTTAGGTAGACTAAACTGGTTTAACATAACTCTAGCCATTTCAGATAGAATCCTGTGCTTACGTTCCACAACTCCATTTTGTTGTAGAGTCCTAGGGCAGGAGAACTCATGCAGATAACCGTGTGTCACAAAATTGCTCAAACTCTGTATTCTCAAATTCGTCGCCATGATCACTTCGAATACGAGTGATCATGAATCCTTTTTCATTTTGAACTTTCTTGCAAAAGGAGACGAATTCAGATAATACATCGTTTTTGCATACAAAAAAATATATCCATGTGTATCTAGAGAAATCATCTACTATTATGAAAGCATATAACTTACTACCTAGGCTAGCAATTCTACTAGTCTAAATAAATCCATATGCAGTAATTGTAGAAGCCTAGTTGTACTTACAGCATTCTTGGACTTAAAAGTGGATCGGATAGCTTTGTTCTTTTCGCATTTACTACATATCGTATCCTTCTTGAAGGTGATGTCCGGTAAGCCTCGTACGAACTTCTTTGTGGATAGTCTTGAAATTGTGTCCATGTTTGCATGACCGAGTCTCATATGCTATAGTTGACTCTCATTATTCATGGAGATTAGGCATCTACCTGCTTTGTTAGCCTCTTCCAATTGATAGAAAACATATATATTATCTTCCCTAATACCTTCAAAGATAGTACTACTAGTTGAGCAATCAATTATAGTACATTTGTCTTTAACAAAGTTAATACCATAACCATGGTCATCTAAATGGCTTATGCTGAGTAGTTTATGTTTTAACTCGGTTACTAGACAGACATCTTCAATCACAGGATAGGGAGCCTTACCAATATGGTCGATACCTACTATATATCATTTAAGATTATTACTGAAGGAGACGTATCATTCTTCTTTTTCGACAGTGTTGCGAATAATGAAGCGTTACCGGTCATGTGCCATGAGCAAACGCTGTCAAGGATCCACTTGCTTCTAGCATGTGTTGGGTGTTCCACCTACAAAAGAATTTGTAGATAAAACCTTTGGTACCCATTTCTTGTAGGGTCCTGAGGTATTAGTCTTTGGTATCCATGCACATATCTTTAAATCAACAAGCTTTTTTACTCTACATGCAGGAGAGATATGATGAATGGTGCCATAATAATGACATATAGCATGTTGAATGTTAGATGCAGTGTGTTGTGCATGATTGGTAGGTCTTGATTTTCTAGTTGGATGTTGATAATAAAATGCATGCCTATTAGTCTTTTTGGGTGAAGGTTTGGTTGGGTTTGGTCTGACAGTGTTGGGTTTGACAGTGTTTCGGTGTTTCGGTAAGTGACACGTGTTAGGGTAGGAAGCAGCAACCACATGCTGTTTTTCTAACCTAATTTTCAACTTTTTGGAAGTGTCATACAATGTATTGTAGTCAACAGTGAGTGCATCATTTCTGACTAGTGCTTGCTGAAGACTTTTCTTCTCTTTGAGTAGGTCTTCCTATAATTTGGTAATGGTCTTGTCTTTCTCTTCGGATAGTCTTGTGGTCTTGTGTAACTGCAACTTAACAGAAGAAAGCTCACCTATCTCACTAGAATTATCATTACTTCTAACCTCAGCTAGTAGGTCGGTAAGTCTTCATATTTTACCTTTGTACTCTTTGAGTACCTTCTGTAACACCCTGTTTTCTAAAATTGGAGATTTTTGAAAATTTATTATTTTTATTATTTATTAGTGGTATTTTAGTCATGGTATGATTTTCTGGTGATTTTAGTTAAGATAAACCATCTTCTAAGTCATGCTAAGTCATGACTTATGACTTTGTGATTTTGGTTAGTATAACTTAGTGTAAAACCTTAGTTTTCTCTAACCTAGAAGTTGCCATGACCATGAGAGCTTAGCCATAGGCTTAGAATATCAAATTAGTAATTTTAGCCTAAAGGGTATTTTGGTAATTTTTTAGGATTTATCTAGAATTATTTGGAATTATGTGTTTTTATTATTGTTTAATCATGGTTAAGTATCATGAGAGCCCCTAACCTAGTCTACCCTAATCCATAGGTTAGCCACTAACCTAGAATGCTAAGGGAATAGATATTTGCATAGGGTTAAAGTAGTATAAATATCTTAGAATGACTTTATAGGATATTTTGCTACAAACACTCAAAATATCAAAACCTTTTCACCAAAGTCCTTGCCTTCTCCATGAAGCAAGCCCAAGGACACCCCCCCCTTGTCTTGGCCGGCCATAGGGTACCCCCCTAGCCCTACACCTTCCTATATAACCCAATGTATCATTCATGAAGAATTTTACATGAATTTTAACATAGAAAAATCCCATTTCTTCAAACCTTGATAACTTCCTCAAAATTGAACCAAATTCACTCTAGTCTTTTGCATTGGACTCCCTACACTAGAGGGTACTAGTTAGGGCCTGCTATCAAGGAATTTGGAAGCTTTTGGGCATCACCAAGTGGAAGAACACCCCCCCTACTTGGGTGTTTTCTTGATTTTTCACCAAATAGGTAAATGTCCATAAACCATGTTAATTTTGTGTTTTCTCTTCATATTTGCATGCATCTAGGTACTAGGGTACTGTAGGACAAATTTGGTGAAGGTTTGAGTTGGTTTGGTGTCCGTATCGGACACGTATCCTAGACTAGAAAACTGTATTTGTTGAAATGCCACAAAGAACTGGTTTTTATTAAAATGTGAAACAAAATATGTTTTTGGGTAGCCCTAGACACCTAGGTCACAACCCCACTTGACTGAACACGACACGGTGTCATTTTCGTGTCGAAAATCGACTTGGACACACTGCCAGGACACAGCACAGTGCACACTTTAATGCCCTGCTACCTCACCTCTCATACTCACTGTACAGTGCACTAGGGCACGAGATTTTTGACACGGACACGGGGGCAATGTCTGCGAACATGCCCCCAAAATTTGGTGTCGCCTCGTGTCGTGTCGAGTGAGAAAACTCACTCGCACTGGACACGGGCTGTCAGTGCACACGCGCGCGAGGGCAACTTCGAGCGTGTCGTATCGCGCGGACACGACACTTGGGTGCCTCATAATGACACCATCGTGTAGCCCTTCATGTGGCGTACACGTGGACACGAGCACATGGTGCGTCGTGTCCTGTGACACGAGCACGAGGCACGTGACTCACTGCACGACGCTGTCTGAAACAGTGTGTAACAGTCGAGTTTCCTCGACTGATACGTGTCTCGTGTCGACTCTGTGAGACACGTGGACACCGTGCAGACACACTGACACATACCCCTAGACCTATCCTACCTACTGACACGAGCACGAGACACAATATCACGTGTGTCGTGTCCTAGAGCTAAGTGCACGCGTGCACGACGCTGTGACACTGTGATTTACCCGTTTGGGTTCTTTTGTGTTTGGACACGTTGTGTCGTGTCGTGGTGCAGTATCAGGGACCCTAGACACTAGAGGACACCTAGGGGCTTAGTTACCAACCCTTTGATTTGGGTCTTAGCTCGATTTGTAGGAGAAATTAGGTTTACCTAGTTATCGAGTAACAGTGCACAGTTTTCAGTTTTGGGATTTTTCGCAGTTTTCAGAAATGAATTTCAAACTTATTTTTGATCTGATATATACATGTATTTATATGTTTTTAGTATATAATTATGTAGTATATATGTATGTGTGAGTGTGGGTGAATTTTGAGGGTATTTGGGTGAGTGAATAGGTAGTTGTGATGTATATATACATATATGTATATATGTTCCTGTGTGTGTGTGTGTGTTTTGGACTGGAATTTGGTTCCAGGAACCTGGAATTCCCCCCCCCCCTGCTGTTCAGCAGTATCATTTCTCTCTCTATCTAATTCTTCTCTCACCCTTTGTCTCTCTCCCTTTGTCTCTCTCTATATATATATAGTATATATATGAGTTTATATATATATATATAGGTATATATATATTGATATATATATATATATATATATTTGTATTAGATATATAGTGCCATTATATATATATATGTGGGGGTTTTGGTATTATATATAGTGTATTCCTATATTGACATATAGGTATCAGATAGAAGGGTATATCTATATATAGGTATATATATATATCTATATATATATGAACTTATAAATATAGTTTATATGGAAACCTATAGGTTATCTAGCCTATGGCCTAGGTTGCTAGCCTATGGCATTAGAGGCTAACCCAACTAACCCTAATGACCCAAAACCCAACTTGTTGACTAAGGGTTGACCAAAGTCAACCTTAGATCAAAGTTGACCTAATTGACCTAGATTTGACTAGGACTAACCTAAAATGACTAGTTTAACTAGTCTGACCTAATTACCTTACTGACTGGTCTTTGTTTGACCAATATCTTAGTTGGTCTAAGTTTGACCTAGACTTGATCCAGATTTATCATGTTGACTAGTAATTGACTAGTTGATTTGAATGTTGACCAGGAGTTGACTTTAACCTAGATTAAACTTGTTTGACCTTGTTTGACTCAATTTGACTTAGTATGACTTCCTGTGACCTAGTTTGACTATTAGAGTTGACCAAGAGTTGACTTTTGACCAGATTGACCTAGAATCATGTAGTGTGCATTGTATACTTTATTTTTACCATTATGGATACATTGTGACTTGTATTGCTCTGATTAGGAGCCATACACCTCTCCTCAGACAGTATATCTTCTTCAGACATTCAGTTATCAGGCGAGTACATTCTCTGACCTTTTCATATTTGCCAGGATTTATATTCTTGCTCTAGATTACTTTACTTGATGCTGACACGATTGTATCACGGATTGGTACTATATGGATCTTTTCATGAGATGTTATCCCCCTCGGGAGCATCAGATACAGCATGTTTGTGCGTTTCACGAATCATCATGTATCTCTATGCTTTCATAGATTCACGAATCGCTTGTGACTCATGTACTCTCATGATTCACAGAGCCTCTCATGAATCTCCCATTTATGGGCTTATCATGAATCTTAACATAACCTGAACAGATCCTTGTGTATTGATTGGGGATGGGGGAGTGGAAATAGTCATGTAGATATTACCCCAGTAGCAGTAGTCATGAATCACTCCTAGCTGTAGTCATGAATCTCCTATGCTATTTCACATGTCTATATTTTACTCTGACTCACTAGACACTGCTAGTTCTCTATTATAGTAGATATTTCATTACAGTTCTCTCTTTTGCTACATGTATCTTCCTTCAGCATTTCCTGTATTTTACTCTATTGCATGCTTTATATCTCCTATCATTCTATGCACTGCGTGAGATGTATTGTGCTCGTTCCCGTCCTGATTGGACCTGTTGAAAATATTACAGAGGATGAGGAGGCCCTGGTGTCTACCTATTATGGAGCAGGACTAGATGACACTTATGTTGTGGACCCTCAGCAGGATCCACCTGCAGCTGAGGATGTTGTTCCAGTAGTCTAGATCAGTTTAGTCTAGGCAGTCTTTCTATATTATCATTTTGTCTCACATCTGAGTTGTATTTTGAGATGTTGAGTTATGTATAGACTCTTAGACTTATTGTATTATGAGTTGACATTCTGATGTTATGTTATCCTAGACACTTGGGTTTATTTTATCTATTGTACTGTTCTCTTTGAGTTACCATCTGTCTATCTATCTTTCTTCCATTTCTCTACCTAGATGTGATTGAGTTGTTTCTGTTTGTCACCTCCACTCGGAGAGTATAAACTGTACAGGTACTTTATATTGTTAGATGATTAACCTAGGACAGCGTTCTACCACCGACACTGTGGCGTAGGCTGGACGTACCCACTTTTCGTGCCCTTACTCTAGGGTGCGGGTCGTGACACGTTTTTAGTGGTGGCCCATGCAGGTCGAGTTTATGTAGTGGTATTCGAACTAGAGTATCACTACAGCCTGTGATAGGATTTAAGGAATAGGCTTAGAGAGAGTGGTTACTCAATCACAAATTAGGAAAATTTCCATGGATTTGAATCTACTGACTTTTGTTCAAATCTATATAATCTATTTCATATTGTCCTTCTTGATACTATCATCCTTGTACCGTTATTGACTTCCTTATTGATCTGTCTTCAGGATGGTGGAGACACGATCGCAGCGTCTCGGTCCAGGTGACACCACTGAGAGGTCTGCCACCTCTCGTCCAGCTCACCAGGACCCGGGGACTGCAGCTCCCCTTACTCCAGCTCATGTAGGAGCTTCTGCCACATTTGGGGGTGCACCTCTACTTATTCGGGGGACCATCCCAGCTACCCCCTTACCCCAGCTCATGTGGGAGCTTCTGCCACATTTGGGGGTGCACCTCTACTTATTCGGGGGACCATCCCAGCTACCCCAGACATGCCTCCCCCGTAGTTTCGTCAGCCACAGTTTCAGCAGCACCAGCAGCACCAGCCGCAGTTCCAGCCGTCGATGCCATCTGGTTTAGTGGATGCTGCACAGATGTTTTCATACTTCCAGTATTTCCTAGAGTCGCAACAGGCTCAGCAGCAGCGTTATACGACGGAGTTTACCAGGGGCATAGATGAGGTTCATCAGCTGGCTAGAGCGACGATAGAGAGGTTGGCTGTCCAGCCGCAGGGAGGATTGGGACAGCCGCGACAGCAGAGGATTCTGGGCATACAGGACTTCAAGAAGATGAACCCCAGGGACTTCTTGGGGACAGAGGGGATTCTTTATGCTGATGACTGGATAGAGCACATTGAGGAGATCTTCCGACTGGCGGAGATACCAGTCGGACTCCAGATAGAGGCAGCAGCCAGCCAGATGCGGGATCTTGCCCGCACCTGGTATCAGACGGACCCGAGAGTAGGCATTCCAGGGCAGACATGGAGAGCTTTCAAGGAGCTCTTCAAGGGGAAGTTTTTCCCGGATCAGGCAGTCGGTGCTTTGGAGACCCAGTTCGAGAACCTGGTTCAGGGGAACCAGACCGTAGAGGAGTACGCCGGTGAGTTTTGCCGGTTGAGCAGATTCGTGGAGGGCCTTAGCGAGGCAGTGAAGGCGAGGAGGTTCAGGAAAGGCTTGGTCAAGGAAGTCAAGTCCTTGACCAAGAGTGAGAGGAGTGCCACCTTTGAGGATATTCTAGCATGAGCGATGGCGGCTGAGGATGATCTTGAGCTGAAGCTCAAGAGGGGCCGCGACACCCAGGGAGCAGGCAGCAGTGGAGGACAGGCCAAGAGGCCTCACTATCAGCAGCAGCAGAGGCAGCCACAGCAGTATCAGCAGCCGAGGCAGCAGCAGCAGGCCCCGAGACAGCAGACTACCAGTTGTCCCTACTGTAAGAAATCGGGACATGGATGGGGAGAGTGCAGGAAGAGGTTGGGCTCGTGCCTACTATGTGGGGCAACAGACCACCAGCTGAGGGAGTGTTCCCAGTTCACAGGCAGAGTAGCACAGGGAGCAGCACCAGGAGCAGGAGCCAAGGCTCCGGTAGGACAGCAGCAGAGAGGACCGTTACAGCCACAGCAGCAGAGATTTTTGCAGTTTCAGCAGCAGGCTGGAAGGGGTCAGCAGGGGCGTGCTTACGCCATGACAGTAGAGGATGCTCATGCAGTTGGTGATGTGCTTGCAGGTTCTGTTATTCTAAATTCCATTCCTACCTTGCTTCATTATATCTATCTTAAAATCCAATTCCATCTGCTCCTACCTGTTCTTTATTAGTGATCAGTTTTGACCTGTTAGTTCTTTTGATTTTGTCGATTGTTGTTGTTTCTTCATCTTTTACTTAGGAGTAGGAGTAGTTTAGTTGTTAATGTAATTCTTGACTAAACTCTTTTGTCAAGAATTTTTTTTTCCTTAAATAAATTAGTATATATATGTTATGCCTTTTGATAGAGTAGCTGTTACCATAGAATGGTAACCCTTTTAGCCCTGTGATTTATTGTTTCCTTATCTTCCTAGTCTATACCTATGACCAGGACTGTCCCATTTAACCTGCCCTTTACACTACTGTTGCATCACGATTTTTGGTTCTATTTAGGCCATAGACATTCCCACTTTAATTATGATCATCGTAGGCACCTTGCCGTGACCTTTAATTTAGGAGCACAAGACTAGTTGTTTTCTCAAAACTAATTTCACATACGTAACCTAGACATGACATACTACACCCATGACCTTAGTGTCCCACTCAGGCATACCATTGTGTGCTTCATTTACTTAGTACGATTTTCCTGACCCGAGGCTCCATCCTGATTTACCCTATGGAGTTATTTTTGGCTTCGATTTGAATTAAGAACACCTTATGACCTAAAACTGCCAGCCAATTTTTGGACATGACCCAGTATAGGTCTACTACCCATATTTTGCTTGTTGACCTTGTATGTTGCCTAGGTAGTGGCTTCGTCCCTGATTTTTGGAGGTTGACCTAGGAGGAGTACGACCATCTAAATTTCGAGGACGAAATTATTTTAAGGTGGGTAGACTTGTAACACCCTGTTTTCTGAAATTGGAGATTTTTGAAAATTTATTATTTTTATTATTTATTAGTGGTATTTTAGTCATGGTATGATTTTCTGGTGATTTTAGTTAAGATAAACCATCTTCTAAGTCATGCTGAGTCATGACTTATGACTTTGTGATTTTGGTTAGTATAACTTAGTGTAAAACCTTAGTTTTCTCTAACCTAGAAGTTGCCATGACCATGAGAGCTAAGCCATAGGCTTAGAATATCAAATTAGTGATTTTAGCCTAAAGGGTATTTTGGTAATTTTCTAGGATTTATCTAGAATTATTTGGAATTATGTGTTTTTATTATTGTTTAATCATGGTTAAGTATCATGAGAGCCCCTAACCTAGTCTACCCTAATCCATAGGTTAGCCACTAACCTAGAATGCTAAGGGAATAGATATTTGCATAGGGTTAAAGTAGTATAAATATCTTAGAATGACTTTATAGGATATTTTGCTACAAACACTCAAAATATCAAAACCTTTTCACCAAAGTCCTTGCCTTCTCCATGAAGCAAGCCCAAGGACACCCCCCCCCCTTGTCTTGGCCGGCCATAGGGTACCCCCCCCCCTAGCCCTACACCTTCCTATATAACCCAATGTATCATTCATGAAGAATTTTACATGAATTTTAACATAGAAAAATCCCATTTCTTCAAACCTTGATAACTTCCTCAAAATTGAACCAAATTCACTCTAGTCTTTTGCATTGGACTCCCCTACACTAGAGGGTACTAGTTAGGGCCTGCTATCAAGGAATTTGGAAGCTTTTGGGCATCACCAAGTGGAAGAACACCCCCCCTACTTGGGTGTTTTCTTGATTTTTCACCAAATAGGTAAATGTCCATAAACTATGTTAATTTTGTGTTTTCTCTTCATATTTGCATGCATCTAGGTACTAGGGTACTGTAGGACAAATTTGGTGAAGGTTTGAGTTGGTTTGGTGTCCGTATCGGACACGTATCCTAGACTAGGAAACTGTGTTTGTTGAAATGCCACAAAGAACTGGTTTTTATTAAAATGTGAAACAAAATATGTTTTTGGGTAGCCCTAGACACCTAGGTCACAACCCCACTTGACTGAACACGACACGGTGTCATTTTCGTGTCGAAAATCGACTTGGACACACTGCCAGGACACAGCACAGTGCACACTTTAATGCCCTGCTACCTCACCTCTCGTACTCACTGTACAGTGCACTAGGACACGAGATTTTTGACACGGACACGGGGGCAATGTCTGTGAACATGCCCCCAAAATTTGGTGTCGCCTCGTGTCGTGTCGAGTGGGAAAACTCACTCGCACTGGACACGGGCTGTCAGTGCACACGCGCACGAGGGCAACTTCGAGCGTGTCGTGTCGCACGAACACGACACTTGGGTGCCTCGTAATGGCACCATCGTATAGCCCTTCATGTGGCGTATACGTGGACACGAGCACGTGGTGCGTCGTGTCCTGTGACACGAGCACGAGGCACGTGACTCACTGCACGACGCTGTCTGAAACAGTGTGTAACAGTCGAGTTTCCTCGACTGATACGTGTCTCGTGTCGACTCTGTGAGACACGTGGACACCGTGCAGACACACTGACACATACCCCTAGACCTACCCTACCTACTGACACGAGCACGAGACACAATATCACGTGTGTCGTGTCCTAGAGCTAAGTGCACGCGTGCACGACGCTGTGACACTGTGATTTACCCGTTTGGGTTCTTTTGTGTTTGGACACGTTGTGTCGTGTCGTGGTGCAGTATCAGGGACCCTAGACACTAGAGGACACCTAGGGGCTTAGTTACCAACCCTTTGATTTGGGTCTTAGCTCGATTTGTAGGAGAAATTAGGTTTACCTAGTTATCGAGTAACAGTGCACAGTTTTCAGTTTTGGGATTTTTCCCAGTTTTCAGAAATGAATTTCAAACTTATTTTTGATCTGATATATACATGTATTTATATGTTTTAGTATATAATTATGTAGTATATATGTATGTGTGAGTGTGGGTGAATTTTGAGGGTATTTGGGTGAGTGAATAGGTAGTTGTGATGTATATATACATATATGTATATATGTTCCTGTGTGTGTGTGTGTTTTGGACTGGAATTTGGTTCCAGGAACCTGGAATTCCCCCCCTGCTGTTCAGCAGTATCATTTCTCTCTCTCTATCTAATTCTTCTCTCACCCTTTGTCTCTCTCCCTTTGTCTCTCTCTATATATATATAGTATATATATGAGTTTATATATATATAGGTATATATATATATTGATATATATATATATTTGTATTAGATATATAGTGCCATTATATATATATATGTGGGGGTTTTGGTATTATATATAGTGTATTCCTATATTGACATATAGGTATCAGATAGAAGGGTATATCTATATATAGGTATATATATATATATCTATATATATATGACCTTATAAAAAAAAATATATATATATATATATGACCTTATAAATATAGTTTATATGGAAACCTATAGGTTATCTAGCCTATGGCCTAGGTTGCTAGCCTATGGCATTAGAGGCTAACCCAACTAACCCTAATGACCCAAAACCCAACTTGTTGACTAAGGGTTGACCAAAGTCAACCTTAGGTCAAAGTTGACCTAATTGACCTAGATTTGACTAGGACTAACCTAAAATGACTAGTTTAACTAGTCTGACCTAATTACCTTACTGACTGGTCTTTGTTTGACCAATATCTTAGTTGGTCTAAGTTTGACCTAGACTTGATCCAGATTTATCATGTTGACTAGTAATTGACTAGTTGATTTGAATGTTGACCAGGAGTTGACTTTAACCTAGATTAAACTTGTTTGACCTTGTTTGACTCAATTTGACTTAGTATGACTTCCTTTGACCTAGTTTGACTATTAGAGTTGACCAAGAGTTGACTTTTGACCAGATTGACCTAGAATCATGTAGTGTGCATTGTATGCTTTATTTTTACCATTGTGGATACATTGTGACTTGTATTGCTCTGATTAGGAGCCATACACCTCTTCTCAGACAGTATATCTTCTTCAGACATTCAGTTATCAGGCGAGTACATTCTCTGACCGTTTCATATTTGCCAGGATTTATATTCTTGCTCTAGATTACTTTACTTGATGCTGACACGATTGTATCACGGATTGGTACTATATGGATCTTTTCATGAGATGTTATCCCCCTCGGGAGCATCAGATACAGCATGTTTGTGCGTTTCACGAATCATCATGTATCTCTATGCTTTCATAGATTTACGAATCGTTTGTGACTCATGTACTCTCATGATTCACAGAGCCTCTCATGAATCTCCCATTTATGGGCTTATCATGAATCTTAACATAACCTGAACGGATCCTTGTGTATTAATTGGGGATGGGGGAGTGGAAATAGTCATGTGGATATTACCCCAGTTGCAGTAGTCATGAATCACTCCTAGCTGTAGTCATGAATCTCCTATGCTATTTCACATGTCTATATTTTACTCTGACTCACTAGACACTGCTAGTTCTCTATTATAGTAGATATTTTATTACAGTTCTCTCTTTTGCTACATGTATCTTCCTTCAGCGTTTTCTGTATTTTACTCTATTGCATGCTTTATATCTCCTATCATTCTATGCACTGCGTGAGATGTATTGTGCTCGTTCCCGTCCTGATTGGACCTGTTGAAAATATTACAGAGGATGAGGAGGAGGCCCTGGTGTCTACCTATTATGGAGCAGGACTAGATGACACTTATGTTGTGGACCCTCAGCAGGATCCACCTGCAGCTGAGGATGTTGTTCCAGTAGTCTAGATCAGTTTAGTCTAGACAGTCTTTCTATATTATCATTTTGTCTCACATCTGAGTTGTATTTTGAGATGTTGAGTTATGTATAGACTCTTAGACTTATTGTATTATGAGTTGACATTCTGATGTTATGTTATCCTAGACACTTGGGTTTATTTCATCTATTGTACTGTTCTCTTTGAGTTACCATCTGTCTATCTATCTATCTTCCATTTCTCTACCTAGATGTGATTGAGTTGTTTCTGTTTGTCACCTCCACTCGGAGAGTATAAACTGTACAAGTACTTTATATTGTTAGATGATTAACCTAGGACAGCGTTCTACCGCCGACACTGCGGCGTAGGCTGGACGTACCCACTTCTCGTGCCCTTACTCTAGGGTGCGGGTCGTGACACCTTCTTAGAGTTTTGGTATTTGCTACACAGTTTTTTATAATCACCTAAGTGGTCACTAAAGGCTTCACCTAACTGTTCAAAAGTAAAATCATTATATGTATCAAATAGGGGATTAGTGTTTACCTGATCAAATGACATTAAGCATACAATTGCAGCGTCATATGATTGTTCATCTTCTGAGTCGTTGGCTTCACTTTCATGCCATATGCTTGTGTTGGCATACCTTCTAGATGTTGATTTCTTCAGGTAACCCTTGTCATACTTGTTGCTTTCTCTGGTTGATGATGATGCTATTGGACAGTCCTTCTTGATGTGTCATTTCTTCTTGCAACCGTAGCAGATTAGATCTTCTTCATTGTTGTTTTTGTTGCTGTTGTGCTCTTTTGTTCTTCTATTGAATCTCATGAACTTCTTGAACTTCCTTACTATGAGAGCTTGATCTCTAGAGTCGGAGTCACTGTCGTCGGAATCATCTTCGACAGATCTTCTGTATTGAGCTTTGAGGGCAATCGACTTCTCCTTTGGTACAACTTCTTCAAAGTCTTGAAGTTCCAGCTCGTGAGTGAGTAGCTTACCATGAGTGTTTTAAGAGATATAGTAGTGAGTTTGTTCCCTTCAATGATTGTCGTAGCCTTTGGAATCCAGTTCTTTGTGAGAGCTCGTAGAAGTTTGCGAATCTTCTCATGGTTATTGTATTCCTTGCCTAATGAAGGCAGAGAATTTACAATATCCAAAAACCTTGTAAACATCTGAGTGATGGATTATTTGGCTTCATCTTGAACGCCTCATACTCCTGAGTAAGTATGCTGATCTTTGACTCCTTGACTTGTGTTGTGCCTTGGTGAGTAACTTTGAAAAGTTTTCACACTTCATTTGATGTTGCGCATGTAGACACCCTGTTAAATTTACTCTTGTCTAAGGCACAAAACAAAGCATTAATAGCACGTGCGTCACCTGTTTCTTTTCAGCTTCAGTATACTTGTCATGGGGTTTCTCAACCAACTCTCCATCAACAAGAATACGTGCAGGCTTTTTATAGCCATCAATCACAATAGACCATAAGTCAAAATCTAGAGATTTCAAGAAAAAACTCATACATGTTTTTCAGTATGTATAATTTATACCATCAAACAGTGGAGGTCTGTTTGTGGCCTGGCCTTCACATGTGAATTTCGTAGTTGCCATGTGTGATATAAAGTGATCTATGTAACAGCAGTATAGATAAGAATATAATAGTTGTGTTACCTTGCTTTACCTGTATAATCCGTTCTGATACCAATTGTAGGAACGAAATATAAAGCGCTATACTCTAGAGGGGGTGAATAGAGTAGGCAGCGGAAAATTAGCTATTTAAAAATGTTAGCAACAAGACCACAGAATATATATCACAAGTATGTAAATAAAAAGCAAAGATCAGAAAGCAAATGTAAACACGACGATGTATACCGGTTTTTCTCTTATGAGGACTATTCCAGTCAGAAGAACTCTAGCTTCTAATTGAATTCACTATGGAAAAATATCGCAAGTTTTTATCTGAAGTCCTTGCAACTTCTACAACGTGAGCTTTGATCCGAAGTACTCGACCAACTTCAATTGGAAAGTGTCTTTCTTCAATCAAGCCTCTGATTACAATCACTCTGAAACTTCTAGACCGTACTGCACTGGCAAATCGACTAGAGGATTATAACTGGTTTAAGATTTGAAAATGAAAGAGCTTAGAACACTTTGGAAGAACATATTGAGCTTAGAGAGAAAAGAAGAGAGAGGTGTGTTGAAATGAGAAAAAAAAATCTCTATTTATAGTTTTCCAAAGACAGAATTTTGGCAGAATTCGGACAGAATTCTTTAAAAGAATCTCGACAAATAGTTGTTGCATCCGTAACTGCGAGATGACCAAGTTCAAAATCCAACGAGCACTAACCGAACTCGGGCAGAATTCAGACTGAACTCGGGCCAAATTCTTCTGGGGTCCAGAGTTAGATTTTTGGGATTTTTACAAATTAGTTTTTGGTCTTTTTGAAAAGTTTAAAGGCAGTCAGGAGCCTTTTGTAAAATGGGCTATTTTCAAAACAAAGGATATTTTTAAAATATTTTGAAATAGCCTATTTGCCAGTACGACTCGGTGTACATCGTATTTCTAGAATCAATAAAATGTAAAAATTATATTGAATATGAAATATAGACTCATATGGCAAAACGACTTCAGTCTTGAACGAAACGGTAGAAGTTCTCAGCAATCGTCCAAGTAGCCCTTATATCGAGATAGAGTTAGATCAATTATTAAAATCAGGTTCGACCATGACCAATGGGCCAATACCACTACCATCCAAATAACTCAAGCATTACCGCTAACATATTCCCTAACCACGAAAATATCTAGCCGACTATAGTCCGGGTCTATCAATCAAAAATCAATATCTGAGATACTCTATACTCATCAAAACCATCCTCAATAACTTATCATTCTGCCCTGAATCCATTATGAAATTTCTAATCGCTTTGTTATACTTCTCATGTTGCTACTTACAAAATCTCAAATTTGTTGCCTTACTTTGATTTATATCCAACTTGTACTAAATCTTTATGCATCTAGTTTGCTTGCATTCATCAAAGTCAACTTAAATACTCATCAATAGTCGATAAGCTAGAATCCATCCAAACAACAACATTCAACACAATTATTATTCAGCCAATCAGAGTGCCCCGAGTTATCGCGTATCGATCTTTGATACGCTTCAATACCATCATACATAACTAGAAAATTTACCTTTCGTGTAAACTCAAATTCGTTCAACCAATGTTATCATCCGAAGTGAATATACTATCAACTCTTTCAAACCAGTTGTAGCTATCTCCTATCATCGAACAATATAAATTCAAATTCCTTACAGTAAACTTTCAAATCGTACTACCGAGTCTTCGCACTTACTCAAATTTAAATCCGAGCAATTCAGTCATTTCCTCAACGCATAATCCTTTTGCTATTCTCAGCCAATCGTCCAACTTATACCTTATGAATTTCCGTCTGACTTATCATCTATTAATAGGAGCCCGCACCTAATCGTTCTAGCCAAATTCGTCGAAGAACACTTGTATCAAAATATCGTCATAAAAATTTCCAACTGAGTCTCAATGCTACTCGTCCTTCGCGGACAGACCTACCGCTATTCAAATAATATTTCGACACACCTATTGTTAAGTGGTATGGTATATACCACTCAGAAATCGAGTCGCTCTCGGCACCATACACTACACTGATTCGACATCTATTCTAAACTAAATGTCCCGCGATGATCATGCCGATCACAAACATAACATTCGATTACTAAAAGTCTGACACCTAACCAAAATGACTCATTCGATCGACTTATGATTTCTCGATCTCATCTATTGCATCTCGTGCAACATATTCTTTTCGATATTCCAAGCTATAACTCAAATCCAATCAACACATTAGTTATACATTCATATACCATATACAACGTATCATCCCATAGATCGACTTGTTGCACAGATGCAGCAAACATCTCACGGTGTTACTCTACATCACAATCGATAAAATCACATACAGCAAAACACACGTAGCATTATATAGACTTATTGTATGGAACATCCAGTGTAGCATTGAGTAGAGTCAAGAGTCATGCAATCGCAGAAAGCAACATCGAATTGAAACGAAACAAAATGTTCGAGAAAATTGAACATAAAGTTATGATACCATTTGTCATGCCCGACTCGCAAAATCAATCATCCTCGCATCGATTTTAACGAATCAATCATCCTTGCTGGAGCGTGATGTCATACAAGTTTAGATTACACTTATACAAGGCAAGAAGATAAATCTTTAAATGGTTATCTCCAATCAACAACATTTGTAGTGGTAGAATAGCATAGTCATATTGAAGTTACACAGAGTATACAAAATAATTCTCTTTATTGATAATGAAGCAGATTACAAAGGCTCTCAATAGCCCCAATGAACATGCCAGATTGGCTTACAACGCTCACGATGTCTCTAGATCACAAAGGATTTCATCGTTCCATCATCATGTCTTCTATCTAAGAAAGCAAATCCTCGGCCGAACAACTTTATATTGCAAATCCGAGGGATGACGCCTCAACATGTCCAAGCAGCTTTGTACCTTGGGAGTTGGATATCAGTACACATCTTGTATTGGCGAACAGGGAAATCCACTCACCTAAACCGACATATAGTTTAATTGTTGGTCTTTCTATTTGCCCTATGATCAATTTTATGGCATATTTGAAAGCAATAAACCATGTATACATGTAAACATGTTACATTCAATAACAAAAGCAAGCAAGAAACATATCAAACGCATCGCTTCGCAGCGACTACTTACCAACGCTGTTGCACTCACCCTAGCACTGATCAAAGGTGAATGTTTACCATTACT
Organism: Iris pallida; assembly: GCA_029216955.1. Taxonomy (NCBI): domain Eukaryota; kingdom Viridiplantae; phylum Streptophyta; class Magnoliopsida; order Asparagales; family Iridaceae; genus Iris; species Iris pallida. The sequence goes on along the minus strand of JANAVB010021595.1, from coordinate 2,296,675 downwards.
ATAACCGATGTACCCACTCTTGCGTTGATGCAAGGTGAATACTTGCTGCCTTTGCATAAGACATAAGTTAGCATGTTGATCATCTATATGAGAGTCACTAACAATCCGAGCCATAATGAACTACTTCTTGTGATAAGACGAAGATTACTTCGCGTTCGTGTTGCTAGCCCTTACCGAAGGTTCCGAAATATCCAGTATTATGACGCACCATTTTAATAGTAGGTCGCAAGTCTTCTGAATGAAGTGTCCCACAATATTGTTTGCTCAAAAGCACCATAATTTCCTCTTAGGATGAACGATCCCTGTGCCCCGATGATTCATCTGAGGAAAGCCAAAACTCGTGTACAGGTTGTCCATATCCGTGACCATGCCAATGCATAAACATATCAAAAAAAGTAAGGCAATGAAACATATCTACTCACAACATTCTATCACCTCGCGCTATCACAACATATCCAATCAGTGTTCTGACCCATTGGCCCCAACATACCAAGTCACCATGCCACATTTGATAGATTCATGGGTACTATACCCCTTCCAACATTCTCGTGGTTTCGAATCATAAATGTTCACTTCGCTGACGAAGCCTACAATTCGCATATCAGTTGTACGTAGCATTTATACCACAACTGCTCTCTTCGCGTGCGAAGCCATACTTTCGATGTTCTAAGACTTAGTGTTCAATGTTCTTCGATTCGTGCACTCGATGCACTCCTCGATATAGCCCTTCGATTTTCTACGACTTAGTGTTCAATGTTCTATGACTCGTGCACTGATGCACTAATCGACATAAACCTTTGATGTTCTACGGCTTGTTCTTTGAGTTACGCACTTAATGCACGCCTCGATACAGTTATTCGATGTCCTCATACGACTCGTGCACTTGATGCACGTTTCGCTATAGTTATTCAATGTTCTAGGATCAATGTTTTACGATCAATGTTCTTAGTATTCGCCATACTACGACTTCTACTTATCCGAGCCACGCATGTGGACTCTATGAAATCAGTAGCATATGAGGGTACATTTTATTAAGACATGACGGAGTAGGAAAGAAGGGTCAGAGTCCAGCCACCTTTATTATTCTGACTATCGTTCCGTCGACCGATACAGCTCGATTCCTTAACTTGTTGCACGATCATCTCATCTGACATTACCATTCGAGCACTCCGTTCTCCTCAGAACTAACCGACAACCGTGCCCATGCCTCAGCCCATTGTAAGGCGATACTCTTAATTTCGGTGGACTCCGCCAGAATAGGACATTGTCGACCTCGAAAAACTACGCATAAAAGCCTGCACATGAACCAAACTCAAATTAATACTTTGATCGAATCGATTTAATACTTCCTCGAATCAATTGGCTCAGCGTAATGCACCGTACAGTATGGGATATTACATCGTCAACACTGCTGGAGGCAAAATCGGCACCTAAGGAAGAAGATAGGGTCAAGGACACTAACGAGGGAGGCCGAGACGGTGTTTGGTTCGAACACGAGTTTCAAATATGCAGTAGGACGGAGGCTGAGGAGCGCTCAGAGGAGGGGTCGGAACCACCGTAGCCATGAAGTTATTGATGCTTCTTCAAAACCCACATAGCCATGAAGCACAACTACTACTTCAAAACCAACATAGCCGGTTGTGATCTTTTCCTCTTCTGGCTACAAATTCGTCACATGAAGTAGTGGTGGAGAGGTGGAAAAGTAGGGGTGGAGAGGTGAACACTTGGGCTGGTAACTTTGATGGTGTTTTTTCTTTCAGGAGGATATGAACAGTAGAGAGAAGTTACTTCTATCCAAACATTGAAAGTCATCCGCCTCACTTGCGGAAAACAAAAAAAGACTTTCCAAACATATTTGAAAAGTCATACAAGCTACAAGTGCACTTCAAGTCAACACGCTGCAAGTGTCACTTTCACACTTTCGAAAAGTTACCACTATCCAAACAGCCCCTTAGATTGAAAGGTCAAAGCAAGAAACTTTTTCTAATAACTCTGTCTGAACTTTAGTTCCCTCCACTAGCTACATTCCCTTTTGCATACACTTTCTCAAGTAAGGTGGCTACATTCCCTTTTGCATACACTTTCTCAAGTAAGGTGGCCGCACGGGAACCGTACCCGAAAAATGGCAAATGACAAGAATTTAAAATGAGATCATACAAAAGTTTCACGAGAGGCAGTAGGCAGTAGCAACACTGATGCTGCCACAATGTCATCAAAATTCCAGAATCGTGAGGGTTATATGTTTATATCACAAACAGTAGATATTGTATTCAAAGAAAGAACACTTTAATAAGCTTGCGTCTTGGAAATGGATGAAAGAATTATTTACTGCAAAGAGAATTTCTACAGAATTTTTGAGATGAATAGTACATGCTTGTCCGTTGCCAAGAAACCTTCTACCTGCTTCTAGGAAAATTAGGTAGAAAATAACATCATCATACAACAAGAAAGCCGCAATTCTAACAGTATTATTCATTCATCTCACAAACGCAGTAGACCTCATTCCTTCGTTAAGTACTTTTCAGATAATTTCACTACTCCCTGAGTCGCAACTGCTCAATTCAATATGTCCTGGCGATAGGCCAATAAATTACATCTTAGCATGATACCAGTAGTATAATGTACTTTCCTGTTTGTAAGGCAGAAAAACAGAAAGCATGAACTGCTTCTTACATTACATGAGCAGCATGTACACTTTCTGTATACAATGTAAAAAATCATATTTGATTAGTATTCAGCAAAGGCATAATTTTTGCAGTCCAATGGATTGGTAATACAGAGTATATATGTTCAAGTTCCTTGTGAGTTATCATCCAGTACTCCTACGAGGCATTTCTCCAATAGGAACTCGAAATTCACCCAGGCATGATATTTATCTAGAAAGAAGTTAAAGAATACAAGACAAAAGTAGCAAAGAGTATACTAAAATCAAAACATACTTTTGACATTCTATAAAAGTTACATAGTTTTTTTTTTAAAGATACGAAACTGGGAAGAGAAGTTGGCTGTTATATTCTTCAATTCCGAGAAAGGGGGAGGAGAGACATAAGGTTTTCCATCCATGTTTAAATAAAGGGGTACGAATCAATTTGATTGTTATTTATATCCATAATTTACATCATCATCATCAATATCTTCGATAATATTGATTCAGATGATGATGATGGCATTATTAAAGTAAATTCAACTAGAAGACAAAGTTTTTCCAAAAGAATACTGGAACCAATCAGCCTTTTAAAAGGAAGAAAAAGATAGAATGAGAAGAAAAGGATACTAAACAGAGCAGTGGAATCTTTCCCAGCTGCCTTCATAAGCATATCGACACCTGCAGAACGAATACATTAGTAATAAACTTTCCACCCAGGATAATGAAATTTAGAAGCCGAAATTTCAATAAGCATATTGGACTCCAAGCAGCCAACAAAACTTCAGTTATAGTTTCACAAGTGGTGAAAAGATAAAAGAAAAACCTCAAATATACTATAAAAATATACTGTTGTATATTATATAAACCTTTGTAAATGATTTAAACACCTTTGGTGGGTGAGAAGAAAGACCTATTTTCAAGGTCAGAGGAGCAAAACTTGCATTACCTAAAAGGTATATGACATCACCATGATTTGATGTAGACAGTTGTTGAATATAGTATCCAACGGCATGATTTATATCACATTTCAGATTTGTCTAATTTGTCTTAAATTAAAGGGAAGATTTATGAAATGCCCAAAAACTAAAAAAAATTTATGTAAAACCCACCGCTAAAAAAACTTTCATCGCGTGTCCAGAATTAGAGAAACTTATCCAAAGCGGGTTCCAAATGACCCTTTTGCCCTTCCTTTTAATTTATTGGAAACACCCACAAAACTGCTCTTAAAAAAACGTTTCAATACTCCATCTTCTTCCATACGCTGCTCACTTTCGAATCTAGGTTTTCTCCTCAAAACTCTTCAAAAACTCGTCGAAAAATTTCGGAATGACCGGGACGAACGACAAAAGTGCTAAAACGGAGGTCCAAACATCATTTTTTTGCGAATCTAAAATTTCGGAAGGCCGTCTAACGGTGAAGCAGTTACTTTCAGTCTCCTCGACGATACGCTCATTTTGCGACAAACGGGACCTCGTTTCGACCTCCCAGTCAAAAGTTATGGCCCTCCAAAGTTTCAGCTAACCATAAAATGCAGGAGAATGGCATTCTCCGTCTTAATTTACACGGAGAATGACTATTCTCCGTCTTAATTAGGACGGAGAATGACATTCTCCGTCTTAATTTACACGGAGAATGGTCATTCCAGTGTTAAAACGCAGGAGAATGACCATTCTCCGTGTTAGAAACACGGAGAATGCCATTCTCCGTGTTAAATGAAACGGAGAATGTCATTCTCCGTGTTAAATAAAACGGAGAATGGCATTCTCCGTCCTAATTAAGACGGAGAATGGCCATTCTCCGTGCTAAATTAAACGGAGAATGACCATTCTCCGTCTTAATTAGGACGGAGAATGCCATTCTCCGTGTAATTTATCACGGAGAATGGTCATTCTAGTGTTAAAACGCAGGAGAATGACCATTCTCCGTGTTAGAAACACGGAGAATGCCATTCTCCGTGTTAATTAGGACGGAGAATGCCATTCTCCGTCTTAAATAAAACGGAGAATGCCATTCTCCGTCCTAATTAAGACGGAGAATGACATTCTCGGTCCTAATTAAGACGGAAACGGAGAATGTCATTCTCCGTGTTAATTAGGACGGAGAATGGCATTCTCCGTCTTAAATAAAACGGAGAATGGCATTCTCCGTCCTAATTAAGACGGAGAATGCCATTCTCCGTCCTAATTAAGACGGAGAATGGTCATTTCCAGTGTTAAAACGTGTAATTTAGTTTTTTCAGGAATAAAGAGTTTCGTTCTTCTTTCAAAGCGATGATAATTCTTATGGAAAAGAAGAAGAAAGATCTTCTCTCCACAATTGAAGATCTGAGTTCAAATGTCTCCACGATGAAGATGATGATGATGGTGATGATGATGACGAGCGATGATCTGAGTTCGACTGAAGAAAAACACACCGAACTACGAACGATCTTTGCGATCTCTGCTGAATATGAGAGCAATGGAATTCAGATTTCCCGTGAAGAAGAAGAAGACGAAAATCGCAATCCAGATCTGAGTTTTTTGAATTCAAATACATATAGATGACCAATTCGCGCGGAGGGGTAGTTTCGGTATTATAAAAATAGCAGTTTCTAGCGGGTGGCATCTAAAAGGAAATCTTGGAATATTTAACGTGAAAATACTTAATTCTGGGTATTTCATAAAACTTATCCAGCGGGTGGGCATTTCATAAAAGCCCACCCCGAAATTGGGTTTCTCAGCAATTTCCAGTAAATTAAATAACTCGTGCACATTTCTAGTTTTTTTAAATTATCGGTTCAGAACTTAGTGGTTGCCATAAGCTACTAAGTAGAGTTTTTAGAGGTTGCCGTCTAACCATATAAAAGAGTAAAAATTCCCATCAATGCCACAAAGATCAGTTTCAAGTTTTAAGGATCAATTCAGCTGGCTTAATGGATATGGCTTTTAAAGTTCCAACATTGGATGGACTAATTACAGGTGTTGAGCAAGACTGGACAGGTAAATGGGAAGTCAGCTTTGGTTCAAAAGTTTTCCTAGACTTTTCTGTCAAAGTGCTAATCTTTCATCATTCATCTTTTTATTCCGAGAAAAGTACATCTAAAAGGGGACATTCCAAAGCCTTCTTTTTTGCTTTCTAACTTGGATTATGTTAGAGCATTCTCTCCAGCTAGAAGGTAGTACTAGTTGTGTGAATGGCTTACATTATGTTTAGAGCATTACTCTCCAACTATAAGGTTCTGTTGATGAGTTGATTGCTTGGCCGCCCCTCGGGAGTATTTATAGGTATGTAGTATCCTCTAAAACATTTATAGATAACTCTATAAATAACTTCATACATAACTCTTCTACCATTTTTATTAGATATATCCAGAGAATTCTACAATTTCACCAAGACTACTACTAGCACCTAGTAGTTTGGGAGGGAAGAATGAACTACTCAATGCTTAGAGTATCAGAGAAGCACATGAAGGAGTATTAGAATAGAAGATGATGCACTTCTCAAGAAAGAAAATTACGGAACTCCATATGTGCATTGTACTTATTGAAGAGCCTACAAGAGTCTTCTACATTACAAGAAAGAAAAGGAATGTATATGTAGAACGCTCTCTCTAGAATTCTCTAGACATGTTCTAGAGAATCAGAATGTCGCGCATGCCTATAAATACCCAAAAAGGGAGGTCAAGCAATCAAATGAGCAACACGTCTACTACCTTGTACTTGAGAGAAATTCTCGAATGCAGATTAAGTAATAAAGTCATATACGTAACTACGACCAACTACTCCCTTGTGGATGGAGAGATGCTCCAAGATAAAGTAGGTCATCGAGTGATCAGGTCATCAAGAATACTACTACTAATTTGTAGTTGGAGATAAGTGGTCCAACATAATGTAACAACTTCTTGTACGAAGTTGGAGAGAAGTGCTAAAAAATAAAGAGTACATTTGTTCCACTTGAGTCCCTCTAGACAACTTTTACCCCGCTATCAATTCCTCTATCACTAGTCTTCAGCTCACTACAAATACCTACGGTATCAGAGCAAACCAACATAATCAATGGCCTTACTAGACTTTATTTAGGACACGACCGACTGACAATCCTGAACTGACCTAAAATTGTAGTTTGGAGCTATATCAAAAACCAATCCATATTGGTCAGATGCCAGAAAGGACAAATTATAGGTTCCGGCAAGGCTAAGCCAAACCGTAGAGAGTTTATAAAGTGGTATGGAGTAGTTGCCAATGTTAACCCTAATATAATTACACACCTAAAATTTAAATCCAAGGCTGTGAGGAGGCATTGACACCAATGCCTCAACAACGTGGCTACTTCCAATACTTGTCCATCTCTGCATCCCTTTTCTATCTTCCATTTCTCATATGCTGAAAGCATTAGGAATTCAAGAACGGCTAAAGGATATGGAATTATTAACCATACCCAATTGATTTAGTCATATTATGGTTCGTAGCAAGTCCAGTTAAAGTTTAGCATTTATCCATGAAATAGTTAACTAGAGTTTAGAACTTGAACTAGTTCATCTAAGTAGCCAAAATACCCTCATGATTAACTATAATTATAGGTTCAGAACTGAGTGGTGCTCATAGGCTAACCATCACAGGAAAGTCACAAAACTTCTCCCTCAATGTCACATGATTCTTTTTAACAATTTATTGAGCTGGCTTAACAGAGATAGGAATTTAAGTTCAAAATCAGGTGGACTAATGACAGCTGTCGAGCAAGACTGGACAGGTCAATCAGAAGCCAGCTTTGGTTCAAATGTTTCATGGATCTACTGATGACTTGTAGGTTGATACAAAATTTGATAGGCTGATACAAAATCTTAACAGAGTTGAAGAGAAACAATTTTTTTTTTAAAAGGAAACGAGATGAGAAACCTATAGAAACAGAAATCTTAAAAGACATTGTTTCTCTTAGGCGGTGTTTGGTATGCGGTAATTTTTTTTTATTCCTAGGAAAATTTAGGGCAGGAATCTATCACCATGTTTGTTTGGGCTATAAAAAATTTATTCCTGGAAATTAGAAATACCCGGATAAATAGCTTACCCATAAAACATGGAAATCCTATCCCTTATACATATTTCTTTTTTCCGGCAAAAAAAATTGCTTAAATTTTCTTCTTTTTGATCATTTTTTAACATTATTTTCGTTTTTATCATTTTTTCCATTTTTGTCGTTTTTATCGTTTTTTGGTCATTTTTTGTCGTTTTTATCGTTCTTTGTCGTTATTGTCACTTTTTTGTCCTTTTTGTCATTTTTTAGTAGTTTTTATTCATTTTGTCCTTTTTTGGACATTTTGTCGTCTTTTGTGGTTTTTGGTAATTTTTTTATCTTTTTTTAATTTTTTTTAGTTTTATGTTGTTTTGTCGTTTTCGTCGCTGTCCTTTTTTTGTCCTTTTTGTCGTTTTTGTAGTAGTTTTTTGTCGTTTTTGATTTTTTTTTTGTCTTTTTTGGTCATTTTTTTAGTTTCTCATTTTTTTTCTTTTTTGTCTTTTTTATAAATTTTTGTTGTTTTTGGTCAAAAAAACTTTTTTGCTGCTTGTCGTTTTTTGGTCTTTCTGGTCTTTTTTTTCCTTTTTGGGTTTCTTTTTCGTTTTTTCTGATTTTTTTTGTTTTTGTCGTATTTTCTTTTGATTGTTTTTACTTTTTTCTTTTTCCTTTTTTGACGTTATTTCATTTTTGGGTTTTTTTTCTTTTTTCTTTTTTTTTTTATCATTTTTTCCCGGGAATATTTATTTAGTCACCAAACATGGGAATGTAAATTTTCAGGGAATTTAATTACTTGGAATTTGATTCCCGAGAATATAGAATTCCCGGCTATATAGTATTCTGCATACCAAACGCCCCCTTAAGTTGAAAAAATACTAATTGCATTTGTCACTTTTTAGCATCTTCAGATACAAGTTTACGATACATGATATGTTTCAGTTTATTGTGCAAATCAATACCTATTGTTCATGTGCATCTCATTTCAATAGTATCTAGTAATGCATGTCAGAAACAAGAGAAGACAATAGGTACAACTGATAATGCATACACTACACTTTCATGACAACTTATAGATAAAATAAAAAAAGCTTACTCTTATCTAGTTGTATGATTATCATTTGAAAGACTATTGTAACCAAGAATCAGTGGCGCCTATATTAAAATCAATTGATTATTAACCTTTTTTCATATACTACATTTACAGAACTTCACCCTTGTGAATGGAGTGGACTTAGGGTTGTGTTAATCAGTTTAAAACATAAAAATATACCAAACGATCTAAATATGGTTTATATGGTTTGGTTTTGTTCCTCTCAGTTCATTTTTTGTTCTCTTATGGGAATTTTTCAATTTTGGTTACAGTTTCAGTTTTCCAAATCGGGTTTGACCAAACCAAATAAACTAAGGAGTTGGTACAATACCAAAATTAGAATAGTCTTCTCTTTTCTTCACTAAAAGAGCATCCCAGTGCCACGAGGCTCCTGCCTATGCAGGGTGTTGGTAGGGTCAAGTTGTACACAACCTTACCCTCATATATGGAAGGTTGTTCCTGTGACACGAACCCGCATACTTTCTTCTATTCACTCCATCCCTATACCCATACAAACTCTACCATAAAAGTCTTAAAGCTCTCTTCAACTGAAAGATGAAGCTAAATGGCAACAAATTAAACTAAAGGATAATTGTGAAGCAGTTAGCAAAGCTGCAAAAGAAGTGCGGCACTTCAACAATGTTTTAGATTTTTAGTAGGCAACTTTAATATGCACTTAGACCAGACAATTACACAATTAATGGCCCATTAGCTGCAATTATCTGGCCATCTGGAAATTCTGCATTCTTCTTAACATTCTGTTAATCAGATTAATTGGTTGAATACAGCTGATTACTTGCCGCTAATCTAATTTCTAAAACACTGACTAGCATGGTTTGGTGTAGCTATCCAACTCTAGGATCGTATAGACACTAAACCAGGTACCTTTAGTTGTTCCATTTCACACATGCAAATCAAACTCTTGAGATTCTATGTGCTTGTTCTGAAATAAAGGATTGTGCTTTAATATCTGCAAAGTTTATGCCACAATGTATGCCTAGAAAATATTATAAACATGTAAAGAGCTATTCGAAGAGTCAATCTACACCATGTCTAGGAACAATATAGAAAATCCATGAGTTGAACTAGATACAAGCATATGCCTACCTCCAGGGTGAAATTTCATGTAGGGTGAAATATTATAAACACGGCCTTTCAAAACTGTCCATATAGAACCTTCCACCTTATGCTTCTTAACTTCTTCCATTGAAATGAGCCTTCTATTTGACCTGCCCTTGAGACCTACATTTATATGAAGAAACCAAATAGAATAGCCAAATTACTGAAATAAATCAATGAGAAAAGTTAAAACTGATATTTCATTAGTTGAAAAAAGGATGCAACGGATGGAAATAAAATATTTGACAAAGATAATAATATTAAAGTTCACCCTTTATTGTACTATAGCATGACAGCAAAAGTGGCACCCCAATCACAATCATCAACCATAGTTGTATGTATTACAATATAGAGGTGAATCAATCACTGCAACTAAGCTATATGTACTAGCCTAGGTAATGGAAAACTCACCTTGGCATATTCTGAGTGAAGGTCATGTGGAGTACTTAAATAATTGCCATTGTTTGTACTAATAAATGGAACTCCTATGGAATGATTCACGTTTAGAAGGTGAACCAGACACTAAGGCTGTTATTTATTTATTGCTCCCAAGTTCTCACACCCTTATGGATAAAGTAGTACGAACTAAGAACCAATAACTTTTGAGCTTGAGATTCAACCCCTTGTTAGCAATTCGGCAAACGGAAAAAATTCGGGACGGCAAAAGTACGAGTATAAATCGGCTCAGTGCAAATAAAATACGTTCAAAAATTCGGTCAAATGTTCGAAAAATAAAAATATTGAGGTTAGAAACTTTACATTCTTAAATATATTGTCAAATTTGATTAATTAAATAGGTTCCTAGCATGTTTATTGTACCAAATTTATCAATAATTTATACAGAACATGTTTAAAACTTCGCATGCTTAAAATTTATGTACTCATTTGGATCTGTCAAAAGTACGCAAGTATTATACGTTTATGAAAGATACGAAAAAATTCGTGTATAATACGAGTTTTATTCGGGTGATTGCTAACAAGGATTCAACCATCAAATTTTATCAGCACTCAGGCCTCCATTGTGGACAAAGTTGCAAATGTTAAGCATGCCCTATGAAAGTAAAAAACGGCACATCCATCAAATGTGAAATTGCCGTACACGGTATTACGAAATCATGCTGAACTCTTCTATGCAGAGAGAGAAACTAACATAATTATAAGGGCAAGGTCTGGCCATTTTAATTAACTAAAGTACTAAACTTATTCTGCACACAAAACATATAGAGCATGAGGGTTAGAAAAAGCAAGCATGAGGGTTGGAAAATATGCTTACTTCCCGGAACAAGGTGGAATGGCTCTTAACATGCACTTGTTGGAGTTCAGTTCCTATAAATCTCTGGTGCGGCTACATTAGCGCGGTATCTTTGGGAAGACAGTAAAGATTTGATTTCTATGCATTTATTGACTGAAATGAAGTAACAAACCAAAATACATGTGGTGTTTGAGCATTTAAAACATATAACTGTTTACAGCATGTCCAAACTCCAAACAGGTAATCACAATTTTGATTGAGAACGAGGCATTTTGGATTCTACCATCTCCTCGAAATTGTTCCACTCAAGATGATTCCTTTGCAAACTAAACTCTACTCACAACTTTCCAGAACTTCACAAAGCGATGAAGTCCATAAATTTCACTAATATCATACCAAAGATGAACAACTTCCTTGAAGTCAAAAATGCAATCACAAGAAGGTTCAACGTCAGTCTGGAAAATAAGGCTCAACTTGATGGAATTGATTTATTGATATCAATGAGTACAAATTTATAGAGAAGGTGAGACATCCCTCTTTAGTTCCTATCCAATGAGGGAGTAAACAAGAGACTAACACGAGGCCAATAAAAAGATATTCATAGATTCTCTCTTGCACTCCCCCGCAAGCAAGCAAGATCGTAGATATCAAACAAGAGCAACTTAGAGAGAAAATATAGGAATGGTCGAGAAATAAACTTGGTCAGGAGATTCATCAATTACACTAGGAGATTCATCAATTACACTGCAACATAGCTATGATGGAAACGAACTTCTTGAAGCTTAACATTATCACGGATGTTGTGACAATCAACCATCATATTTGGTGCATTTATGGAAAACGGGATCAACATCAATGTGAAATGCAGCTTCTTGTCGAAATAGAGGGTTACAGGAGAGGTAAGCAAAAGAACAAGATCAGTCAGAAGAATTTTGAGCCAGGTGAGTAAGGAGATTGCATGAACCATTGAATGATACTCGAACCTCGTCAAGAGAAATGGATGACAATTGTTTGTTTCTTGCTACTCTAAGTAGTCGTCAAAGAAAATGCAATAGCCACTAGTAGAGTGGTATCATCAATATAGCTAGCATAATCAGCATCTGCATAGGTAAATAGTGAGGGGAATAGTTGACAAAGAAGTATATGGTTAGGAGATTTCTCAAATAGTGGAGAAAGTGCTCGATGGCATGAAGATGAGAAGCATCATTGATAAGAAGTTGGCTCAACTTAATTGCCTTAATTAATTTGGCAATAGAGATTACAATATATAGACAAGGGTGACTCACCCTTCATAGTGTTTTTTTCAATATGGAACTAAAAGTAAGCCTAAAACAAAGGAGCTATACAAAATAGACTATATTCTATGCTCCTATGCAAGCCGGAGCATAGATGTCGAGATCTCCAAACTTGGAAAGAAAGTGAAGATAAGACAGATGACGCAAGGTCATGGTAAGGATATCAATGATATGTGAAATGACAGAAACATGTTGCGATATGAACCTCACGAAGGTTGATCTTCTCCCAAATAAGTGACATTCAACCTCAGTGTGTTTGGTGCGCTCATAAAATTTTGGATTTCCAGCAATGTGAATAAATGTCTGGTTATCATAGAGATAAAGCGTCACAAAGACTCTTCAACCATGTTAGCTTGGAAACCGCATGGGCTACATAGCTTTATTCAGCTTCATTAGAAGAGCGGACAACAACAATCTATTTCTTGCTCCACCAAATAACAAGATTACTGCCAAAATATATGCATAAACTACTTGTTAAGCGACAATCATCTACTGAATCTGCACAATAAGCATTGGTGTAAGCAGTCAGTACAGAGGAAGAAGGTTGGTTGACAAGATCCTGGCTATGAGACTTCTTCAGGCAGTGAGATATGTGATCAACAACCTGAAAATGAGATGTCTAAGGAGAATGCATATACTGAATAATAGTCCTCATAAGAAAGAAAATATCCCGACGAGTGACAGTAGATATATCAAGTTATCAATTTGCCAACAAGGCAATGATACTAATTAGAACAGAGAGTCTGATGCAGAGCCAAGAGATGAAAGCTTCAAATTTGCATCCATAAGGGCTAGCTTACACCCCAAATAGCTCGAATCGTGCAGAAGATCCATACAATACTTCCGTTGTGAGAGAATAAGGTTACTGCCACGTCAGGCAACCTCGATTTCTAGAAAGTAACGAAGGAGACCAATATCTTTGATTTAGAAATGAGAAGACAATTGTGCATTAATCATGGAAATCCCAGAAGTGTTATCAACGATAATAATAATATTATCAACATAGAACAAAACAATCATTGTCCCCTGCTGTCAACAATGGGTAAAAAAGGAATCAGCAATACTCTAAAGACTAAACTTCTGAACTACCTAGCTAAACTTGTCAAATCAAGCACGAGGAGAATACTAAGACCATATACTAACTTGCGTAGATGACAAACAAGAGACTCTCACACGACTTCATAATCAGGAGGAGGTTGCATATAAACAGTTTCAACTAAATCATCATTCAGAAATGCATTCTTTATCTCTAGATGATATAAAATCCATCTACAGTGCATAGTAAGAGAGATCAACATACTGATAGTGTTTAGCTTGGCAACAGGGAAAAATGTCTCCTTATAATCAATTATATATTGCCAAGTAAAACTTCAATCAACAAGTCGTGCCTTCAAGCACTCAACAAAACCATCAGCAACTAACACAAGAATGGTCAAGTGGTAGAGGAATCAAATACCATAAACCATTAGACCAAAGGACTTGCATCTATTCATCCATAATGGCACCCTGGATGTTGATGTATCTCATGAACAGAAGGAGGTATAGAAATAAAGGAAAGAATTAGCAAACTTGAGCAGTGGAGAAGCCCAATGATAAGAAACAAAATTATCAATATGATGCATAGTGCAAGTACGTTGTTCTTATGAAAAGCAATAGAAAAATCATCCATAGCTGGTATAATATCAACTGGGCTATTGGTCCTGAAATATAAGTGTCATGATGAGATTGTTTCTTACTTACCACGAAGAAGTAGAAAAGAAGATGTCGTGGGTGGTGGAGGTGATGTAGTGGGTGATTGAGATATATAGGTTGGTGAAGCGAGGATAGGTGGCTGCCTATCAACAGGATAGAACTTGGAAGCTCTGGTGGTAGTGGTGGTGGAGTAGTTGATGGTGGTCGAAAGAAAGCTTGATTATCAAGGAAGGTAAGATAAGCCGAATTAACAAGCTTCCGGTCATAAGAAGAATAACAGACATAACCATTCTGAGTAGGAGAATACCCACAAAGATAAACCTGGCAGCACGGGAAGAAAGATTGTCAATTGTCAGTCCAAGATGGTGAACAAAACATATACAACGGAATACCGGTGGAACCATCGAAACAATGTTGTCAATGTGCATCAGGGCACATGTCATTGGCACAAACCATTGCGTGTCCCATTGCAATGCCTCACCACAACTCGTGGCACTCGGCTGAGCAGAGACATGCGCCATAGGGCATGCCGGCATGGTGGCACGTGGCGAGAGAAATATTCACACTTTATGTTTTTTACACTTCAACTAGATCGACAATTCATGCCCGCAAGTAACCAAGGCCCACAAATAAACCTAATAGTCATATATAATCCATCTCATTTTCTCTTTTTTCTTTAAACGATCACAACCTCCTCCCTTCCTCTCTTCTTTCTTCTGATAGTTATGATAATGAATAGTAGTCTAGTTACTACTTACTAGTGTAGTATTTTAGTAGGTAATGCATGATATTTTGGAGGTTTGACAAACTTTGTTACGAGAGTCACAAGATATTAATATATAACTCTTGCCTTTATTTTATTTGTTTATGACATTTGGTCGATTAGATAATATACAACAACTCGGGCTTTTAATTGTGGTTTCTTTCATGCTTTAGATATATTGCTTTAATTGTGATTTCTTTCAAGTAGTATTGTCATTTATATATGCTCTATAGTCTACACATTACTCTCTATAGTCTACACATTACTCTCAAGTAGTATTATGTGCCTTTAATAAATGGTATTTGGTTTTTATATGTTATTTACATTGTGTACATTACTATGTACATCCATTAGAGTTTTTATATAAAAATGTTACCTATATATAAAAAAAATTAGAGTGTTTTTTAGATTATTATAAAAATAAAATAAAACTTGTGCCTCACTTCAACGAGGCGCACGCCGGGCCTGCGCCTTTGGCATTAAGGGTATCTTGCGTCTCACCAAGCGCCATATGCTACAACACCACTACATCAAAAAGGGTTCCTTAGTAGAAAAGATGATGAAGAAAGAAAATTTGTGATCCTGAATCGCAATAAGCATACGTTAATCATATATCAAGAAGTAGAAACAATAAAGGTCCAATAAGCCTTACGAACTTTCATCTAAGTAATTAGCGTGCAACCTCAAGAAGGTGACGGTTTATACGTTCCATTGCACAATTTTTTATGGAGTATATGAGTAGGAGGTATGATAGAATATGTCATGAGATGCACAAGTATCCTGAAAAGTTTATCCTAGTAGAAAAATGTGTACGAATGTAAGCAATAAAATTGTGAAATACTTGTAAGATTTGGGGACAATCATGATGATAAAATAAAGTCATACGGGAATGATCATCAATAAATATGACAAAATAGAGAAATCCAAATAAACTTGTGGCTTATAAGGACCTCAAATATCATAATGTACCACAGAGAATGGACAGCACTTGTAGAAAAGGAATGTGTTAGTGTAGAATGATATTGTTTACCCAAAAATGCATGTTTCATACTAGAACTCAATGAATGAAAAATCAGGAAGCTTTCTTCGAATGATATACAAGGGCCAACATAAAAACGTGTCATAACCCGCTCCCAAATATCATAATTTACTAGAGAGAATAGAACTTCACTTCTAGAAATAAAGGCAAGAATGTAGAATGATGTTACCCAAAATGCACGTTTCACAATAGAACTCGGAGAAGGAAAAGGAAGTACCCTCCGAAGGATAGGCAAGGGGGCAAGCCCAAAGTCATCGATACCAATTGACAGAAGAAAAAGATGACATAATAGGTGGTAGAGTATCCAATAATATAATCCATTTGCCTCCCGGCTCTGCCAAGAACTGCTCGTGTCTGAAGATCTTGAATCATAAATGAATGAGAGAAGGTGATGGAGTAGTTATAACCTATAGTAGGTCGACTACGTAAACAAGATGTGAATTAGGAATATTAAGCACAAAATAGAGATAAAGAGTGAGGATAAGAGGCATTTTTCTTCCTCCAAGATGGAGTGGTTTCCCCATTAACCACAATAATAGACTTGAAAAATGTAGCATCCAGAATGAGTACAGGCTGTAGATTAACATGATATGTCACACTCGATTCAATAAAGATCCATAAGTCGAACATGATATACCGAAGACAGAAGCAGAAGAGATACATCTACTAGACTGAGAAATAAGACGACGAAAACTATGCATCTTATGTGGTGAAAAATAATCAGAAGCCGAAATCAAAGAAGAGGACAATGCAGAAATAAGATCACAAAGTCGCCGTATCTCTAGTGGTGACAAATAATCGAAAACTGTAGGCGAGGACAATGGAGAACCTTGCTCTTTACGCCCCAAGCCAAAGGGCGTTCAAGAAGTACATACTCCCCCGTAACCATGAGTTGGAGAATTTGCCATAATACGTGCTAAGCCATAATCAAAGATAGAATATCGAGTAATTCAGCAAGTAAATAAATTCCAAAGGTAAAGATTATCACTCAATAGTCGAGATAGTAAACAAAACCCTTAAATCAATATGAGAAATCATCGCATACATAAGCGAGAGCCTATACAGTAGTCCAAGATAGAAAAATAATCAAGAGAAGAAGTGCACAATATTCATGCACTAATTGGCTCTCATAAGAGAAGATGAATCCCGAGCCAAAAGTATGCACAAATCACCAAAGTACTATAATAGCCGAGTGAAGAAGTTCACAAATCCTAATTACTAAGTAACAGTCATACGAAAAAATAACACAAACAAACTCCATAAAGACATAGCAACAGAGCCAATAGCACAAGCCTACATGTAAATAATGCACCCACCACAAATCATATCACCAAGTAGCAATAATGCAACTCCAAGAGGTGCACCAAGGCATGAAGGGTGTAAAAGATCGACGTGTGAAGCGTAAGGCGTGAGACAAAGGCATAAGCCTCATGATGGCGAGGCATACATTTATTCCCAAAAAAATAGAAATATTTATAAATCATATAGGAGTATATGTAATAGATATTGAAAGTGGATGTACTATACCGGTTATTGGGCATGACTATAAATCATGTCGGAAAATAGCAAAATTGAAAATGAAAAACAAAGCAAAAAAATCCAATAGCGATAATGGCAATGGCATGTAATGGAAAGAAGAAACAAGAGCATGGGAAAACATAAGAAAAACGAAGAAAACCAACAAAATCCAACAGCATATAATAAGAAGAAGAATAAAAGAAAAGAGATCACGGAAACAGATCAAATTTGAAAAAGAAAAACAAAGGAAAATATTCAAATGGTAGCTTATGAGAAGAAAATGAATAATAAGATATCAGAGCGGGGGGGGGGGGGGGGGAAGAGAAAAAAAACATAGGGAAAAAAGTTCAAATAGTAGATAATGAGAATAAGAACAAAAAAGAGAGAATGAGAGTCCCTGCTTATAGGAAAAAAAAAACGTAATTAGTAAAAAGAAAACATAAAGCCTCATTTGCATGAGGAGCGTCTCATCACCGGCACATGAACCTCACTATAAGGCTCATTAAGACGTGCCTTACAAAGGATGCCTCGTCCCACATGTTCCGAGGACAAAGGCTGGAGCCTCGTGTTCCTCGGGCACGCTTTTGATAACTTTGCATGAGCCATATTTCAACTAAATGAACAAACAAACATAACCCAAGTAATATCTCACAGGGTTAGAGAGAAATCTTGTGAGCTGGAGCAAAAATGTCGCGAGCATATTCAAAATATCACCATCAGAACAGACTATGTTAGAATATATCACAAGCATTAGTGTAGAAAAATCACGAGTCGGAGAAAATATTGCAAGTATTAGAGGAAAAAAAATCGCACGTCAAGAAAATATTGCGAGAAATTGTGACTTTACGAATAACTCATGCTATGTTGTCACATACGACGCCTAGGCGCGCCTACGCGGCCTAGGCATGGGGATTGGAGAGGTATCGCCTCGACCTGGAAAAAAAATTCATGGATGAGGTTTTGCTCGCCTAGGCGCGCCTAAGCGCCCGCCTAGGGTCGCCCAATTATGCTTATTATCCTTACTTGATGTTGAATATTGGTTACTTTATATTTGTTGCTTCTTATATTACTTTTATGCTTATTGCTTAATAATTATTGCTTATTAGTTATACTACATATTTGTTGCAAGCATAATTACAGAATTTTTTGATTCAAAGAAATGGATCCTTGACGGGCGCATGTCGCCCAGCCTCGCCTAGCGTCCAGTATAACATAGATCTCACGTGATATATGCGAAAAAAATTTGAGTTTAAGAATATCTCTTACAAATCTCACCATAAGATGTCACAAGAAAGAAGAACCAGAGTTGTCTTCCATTGAGATGACCACTGGAGGCTTCATAGACGTAGTGGCTACTCGTAATCATCGTGGAGACGAGGTAGCGACCGGGTATTGATGGATCTGGTGACGGGAGAGAGTGACGTCGAAATCCGGCATCTCGAGCGGGTGGGTCTCGATTTAGGAGGGGGTAGCGTCGGAATCTGGTCTGGAGTGGCTAGGTTCGATCTGGATTAGGATAGTGGCAGCAACAAGGATCTCATGGTGGACTTATAATTTTTATCAAGATTAGGGTAGCGGCAACAAGGAAGAAGTGGGGGTCGGCTAAAGTTAGGGTTTGAGTAAATAACAGCTAGCCTTTGCTATAAATGTTTTAAAAACAGGTTCAACCATCAACTAGGTAACCTCAATCCTGATTGCTCGGACCGGTTGAACCTATTGGTTCAAAGATGTTGATATACTAATTATTTTCAAATTATATAGAATATATTTATATTTATAAATTTATATTATTATTTTTATTAATATATTGTCTAATCTTAACATATTTTTATATACTATCATAACATCATTTCACAAAAGGGTTTATTAAAAAATACATAAGAAAGAAGACCAAAAGCTACATTTGTCAGACATTGCTACTATTACTTTTGTATGAAAAACTATACTAAATTAATTTTATTTGTTAAATTTTAAATTAGATAGACATTAAAATCAGAATCATTACAAATAATAAGTTTGCTAGCAACTGTACGGATGTTGTGTTGTTACGGTCAAAATTGTCTTTTAGTATGGTGTTCAGGTTTGTGTTAAGTGTTGACTAACACAATTTTTCAAGTGCCGACTAACAAACTTTTAGAAAACTGTCAAAGTGTTATCCTCGCATCAGATGAGTACTATTATTGTTTCCTAATATGACATGTAAATTGATCAAAATAGTATTGAATACAGTTCTATCATCAAAAATTCAGCAGCCCAGTGGTTGGGAAATATGCATCTTACCTTAACCCAGCAGATAGGAAATGTGCATCTTAACTGAAAGATCAATGTTTGATTCTTATTCGGGTCAATTTATTTTTTGGTAATAAATACATTAAACCCCTATGTTTCATGGGTATTACAAGGACCACCCCTATTTTGAAAATAATTACACGGACATCCCTCTACTTTATATTTTATTTTTAAAATAAGGGTGGTTAGTGTTATAACTTTCTATAGAAAATACAAAACATAGGGGTGGTCCGTGTAATTAGTTTCAAAATAAGGGTAGTCCCTATAATAAGTATGAAACATAGGAATAGTTAATGTAAATTGCCCTATTTTTTTGAAATCTCATGTTTACCATTGAACCGCTTGGTTCGGTTGAACCTTGGCCAGGTCAACTAGTTCCAATGGTTCAATCCAGTTCACACCAGCTGGACTAATTGAACTTGGTTCATGATCCAACCAGTTCAACCGTTCGAGTAGAACAAGTTTGTAAACACTATTTGCAATCTAGTGTTAGGGTTTCAGTATTGAGGTGGAGGGAGGAGAAAGATAGGTTTGATGGATAGGCTTTTGGAACTAGGGTTTGGGGAAGATATTTTGGGATGGTAGAGGCTAGGGTTTGGAGGAGGTAGAACTAAGTTATCGCTCTGAAACTATGTTGAGAAGTTGGCTCAACATAATTGACTTAATCAATTTGGAATGGAATTACAATATATAAACAAAGGTAAGTCATCCTTCATAGTGTTTTTCCAAAAAGGGGCTGAAAGTAAACCTAATACAAAGGAGGCATACAAAAAAGATTCTCGTCTACAATCATGAAACTGCATATATTGCTGACAATATTGATGCCAAAGAAAAAGTTTGGACAACTGCTAGTAAGATAAGTTTTTGACAAGATGATACATGCATAGATTTGAGAGGTGAAGGGCTAGGAGTGGAGATGCGAACATCATGATCCATTGGAGTGTTAGACGGGAAACAACCAAAATGTCGGTTTCCTTAAAGAGATATACTTCCATTGAGAGAGCAATAATCATTCTGGCAAAGCAACTTCAATGCCAAAAACTACCAAAGACAACCTAGGTCCTTTATGTGAAAGTGGATAAGAAATTGGGGTTTAACTTTGGATATGCCAACAGTCAGATGATGATGGCATCCATCCATATAACCAAGGAGAATGATCATGTCCTAGAGTCTACAATGGATGAAGAAAGAAAAGTCATCAACACTCCAGGAGAAGAAATTTTATGAACTTGGGTGAACTTGTCAAATCATGCGTGGGGATACTACTTGAGGTCATAAATGGACATGCGGAGATGAAAAATCACACTCTCCATGAAAACTCATAACTAGGAGGTTGTCACATATAAACCATTTTAATAAGATTCACATTGAGAAAGCTATCATGATCTTGATGTCAAGTTGATATAAGGACCACTAGCAGTTGACAGCCAAGCATTTTGTAAGAGTTTCAAGTATGTACCACTATTGTAGCTTCAGTCTAATAAATATATTGGGTGTACACCCAAAACCTATTTCTGGAGGCTAAGGCACCTTTTGGTTGTAAGAAGTTCGTGGCGGTTGGAAAAGTGGTAGACTGTAGAAAAGGTTATGTGATGTAGGACCAATTTCCATTTTCTTTGAGTTCCAAGCTTAGTTCTTCAAACGTCTCCGGTTCTGATTTAATTTAAGCCCCTCTCTCCAAAGGACCCATATCTTCTCAACAGCAACATGTCCCTCAAACTTCCAGCGTAAAGGAACTATGGGAGACATTGTTAGACAAGTCTCCTCAAATTCCGGATCTAGTCCCCCCCTCCCCCCTACTTCCTACTTCAAACCAAACAGCATAACTAATAGAACTTGGTGAAAAAGTCCCCGAATTCTCCCAAGTTCCTTCCACTTCTTACAATTAAACGGTCCTAACATGGAAGAAAATAAGGCCATAACCAAAACGAGAGCAATCGATGACTCCATGATTTCTCCCCACAAAGTGGGAGAGTTTGGAGACGGAATAGTTGGTTTGAACTGAAGATTGTAGAACGTTGTTGGTTAACTCCACCAAAGCATACTTCTTTGCCATTATAAACCAAAAAAAAAAAAAAGAAATCCCCAGTTTAAGTCATTTTGTTAGTGTTTTGATACTTAAAGATCCTTATTGTATTTTTGTTACAACTCTTGGTTATTTGTTAAAGTGGACTTTGTAGAAAATAATAGTTGGATGATTTTATTGATGGACTACTTCACTACTTATAGGGAGTCTAGCTCCTCTACATATAACATATTCCGATGTGGGACTAAAAGTCCCTTATTGATTCTCAACACTCCCCCTCAAGATGGGCGATAGATATTGATCATCCCCATCTTGTTACATAACTTTGACAGACTTAATGAACTAAGACCCTTAGTCAGACAGTCTGCAACTTGTTCTTCTGAGCGGACATGGTCAATCTTCAGTATCCCTTGTTCCAGCTTCTCCTTGATGAAGAATCGATCAATCTCGATGTGCTTCGTTCTGTCGTGCTGAACTGGATTGTTAGCTATACTTATTGCAGCTTGACTATCGCTCAGAAGACGCAATGGTGCTCCCTTATCCAGCTGCAACTCTGTCAGCAATGCTTTCACCTACAGCAACTCTGACACTCCCAGAGCCGTTGCCCTGTATTCTGCTTCAGCAGTCGACCGTGCTACCACTGACTGTTTCTTGCTTCTCCATGAGACCAGATTTCCTCCTACAAAAACACAGTATCCCGTGGTAGACCTTCTGTCGTCTATGCAGCTTGTCCAGTCTGCATCACAGTATCCCTCAACTTCTATGCGTCCATTCTTCTTGAACCATAGTCCCTTTTCCGACGTTCCTTTCAGATACCTCAAGATCTGAAATACTGCTTCCATATGACCCTTTCTTGGATCATGCATGTAGCGACTCACTACACTCACCGCAAATGAGATATCAGGGTGAGTGTGTCCCAGATAAATCAATCTCCCTACAAGTCGTTGATATCTTTCACGATCAACGGGCTCTCCTGCTTCTGCTCCCAACTTGCACTTCTGGTCAATTGGAGTGACCGCTGCTTTGCATCCCAGCATCCCTGTCTCCTTCAGCAGATCTAGTGTGTACTTTCTCTGTGAGAGAACAATTCCTTGTTCGCCTTCACACACCTCGATACCTAGAAAGTACCTCATTGCTCCTAAATCCTTCACTTCAAACTCCTTTGCGAGTTTTGACTTCAGTTTAGTGATCTCGACTTCATCATCACCTGTGATCACTATATCATCCACATATACAGCAAGTATAATGATGTGGCCTCTTGCATGCTGGAGGAAGACCGTATGATCTGCATTTGTTTGACGGTATCCCATGCCTGTAACAGCCTTTCTGAATCTGTCAAACCAGGCTCGAGGAGATTGCTTGAGCCCGTATAGCGACTTCTTCAGTTTACACACCTTTCCTTGCGACGTCCCTCCGTTTGATGCCGTCGCGTAGCATCCTGGCGGGAGCTCCATGTATACTTCTTGCAGGTCCCCATGAAGAAAGGCATTCTTCACATCCAGCTGGTACAGCTTCCACCCATAATTCGCTGCAATGGAGACCAGAGTTCTCACGGTGCTCATTTTTGCTATTGGGACAAACGTCTCATCATAGTCTATGCCATATGACTGTGTGAATCCTTTTGCAACCAACCTCGCCTTGTATCGCTCGACCTTTCCTTCTGGTGTCTCTTTCACTGTGTACACCCATTTGCATCCCACAGCTTTCTTCCCTTTGGGTAATGGAACCAGCTCCCATGTCTTATTTTTCTCCAGTGCCCCAAGTTCTTCCATCATTGCAGCTTTCCACCTTGGATCTTTCTTTGCTTCCTGCCAACACTTGGACAACGAAGTAGAGTCTAACGATGCAATGAAGGCTCGATAATTCGAAGAAATGTTAGAATAAGACAAGAAGTTGGCAATGTCATGTTCGTAATCATCAAAACGAGCAGGAGCCTTACCCGCATTGATGCGAGAAGATCTCCTTAAGGGAGCAATAGGTGGTGGAGAGATCATACCATCCGAGTCAGAGAGATCCGCATCAGAATCCGAGTGATTCAGTGCGGGGGCAACATCTTCAGGAGTTGGGGCAAGAGTAGACGAGAGACTTGGTACAGTAGGCACAGGGCACGGCATAGGCACAGTACTGGACTTCTGTTGTCTCCTTCTGTAGACTTGGAGCTCCTTTTCCCTTGTCTGTTGCTCCCCCTGTGTAACATATGTATCATCTTCTTCTTCATCTGTATCTGAGTCACTGTGCTCTCCCCCTTTCGTCCAGTTTTCTACAACCGGACACGGAACCGATCCGACGACCACATTTGGGCGTATTATCTCCCCCTCACATCGAACACCACCTGTGTTAGGTGTGTCACCAAATGCTGAACCGTCATCCGAACCATAGTATGGTTCGAGTTCTCTGAAAGTAACATCCATGCTGACAAACATCTTCCGCTCGACTGGACTCCAACAGGCATAACCCTTCTGAGTCGCCGTGTAACCGACGAAGACACATTTAATTGCCCTAGGATCCAATTTGCCAACACCTGACCTATTATCTTGGACAAAGCACACACATCCAAAGACTTTGGTGGAACAGTGTATGTCGTCGCCCCAGTAAGCATTTCCAACGGTGTCTTCCAGTCCAATATTTGAGATGGCATTCTGTTGATAAGATAAGAGGCCGTCAAAATAGCCTGTCCCCAAAAGTGTTTCGGGACTTTCATAGCCAGCATCATCGTCCGTGCAACTTCCAGCAGGTGTCTGTTTTTTCGTTCCGCCACACCATTTTAGGCCGGAGTATAAGCACATGAAGTTTGATGAAGTATTCCATGAGTGGAAAAGTACTCAGCAACCCGCTTATTAGTATACTCCGTCCCATTGTCTGACCGGAAACACTTAATTTTAGCGCCATATTGTGTTTTCACCCGTCGATGAAAGTCCTGAAAGGCCTCAAGGACGTCACTCTTATTCTTCAGAAGATAGACCCATGTCACGCGGGTAGAACAGTCAATAAAGGTGACGAACCATCGAAAGCCGTTAATACCAGTCGTAGAACAAGGGCCCCATACATCTGAATGTATCATGTCAAAAGCAGCTGAACTCCTATTCCCCGTGCTCACATACGTACTTCTGGTATGTTTGCCCAACTCACAAGCATTACAAAATAACTTTTCTTTATTAGTCCTTTGATATAAGGACGGATACATTCGACTCATCACTTTAAAAGAAGAACGACCGACACGCTGGTGGTGGAGTAGCAAGTCGGCTTCAACACTGCGACAGGAAGCTGCTGGTGGTGCGTCTGCAACCAAGGATGCCAATGCGGTGTCCAGTCCATTCCTGTCTAAATACCACAGCCCCTTATGCCATGTGCCAGTCCCAAGTCGTCGTCCTGTCCCCTTCTCCTGAAAAGTCACCTGAAGAATGTCAAAGGAAACAGTACAGTTAAGATCAAGTATAATGGCACTAATGGATAGGAGATTGACAGGAAAAGACGGAGCATGTAGGACATTGGTTAGAGTGATGGAGGGGGTGCATGCGACAGTGCCTTTACCCATTACAGGGCGGGATGTACCATCAGCGGTCTGAATACTCTCCGGCAATGGTAGGTGAGTATATCCCTGAAACGCATCACGGGACCCCGTGACATGGCGAGATGCCCCAGAGTCCATAATCCATCCTGACTGATGGATAGAGGCAAGAGCACGTGCAGAATCATCGGTGCTGGTTTGGGCAAAGCAAGCGAGGTGATCTCCCGAGGTCGAAGACGCCCCAGGACAGTCGATCGAACCCATCTTGGTGCCTCGCAACTTCTCAAGGAACTCCCGCTCAAGTGGGGTTATTTCAGCCAGTTGATTCTCTCCCCCTTCCTCCGCCAGATTTGCTTTGTGTCCGCCCCTTCTACCGCCATATCCTCCTCTACCACCACGTCGGCCTCCACGACCCCGTCCTCGATTAGCAGACTGATTGCGCAAGGATTTCGGACAAAATCGGATGTAATGTCCGGAGTCACCACAATTGTGACAAACACCACCCATAGATGGAGGTTGATTGAAGGCAGCAAGGGCAGACTTTTCAACCGCGGCTGGCTCCCCCTGGGAGGAGCCCTTGTTGGGCATCAACTTCAGTCGAGCTTCTTCCTGTGTCATAACAGCTATAGCTTCTTCCAAGGTCGGAAGTGTGGGTTGGGATAGGAGGATATTTCGTCGCTGCTCAAATACAGGATGTAGTCCCTTCAGGAATTTTATCATACGCTGCCGGGAAATATAAGCCAGGAACGTCTGAAAGTACTTTGCGAAGACTGGTTCGACTTGTGCATCTTCCATCCCAAGAGGATCATAATGATCCAGATCAGACCAATACTTCTTCAACAGGGCCGCATACTTAGAGATGGTACGGTCGTCTTGGGCCACCCTATCGAGTTCATCTTGCAGTTGAAATACTCGCATAGGGTTGCCGGAGCCGGAGTACATATCTTTGAGAGTTTGCCATATATCAGCAGCAGCCTCCATAGCCTCGACATTGCCCGACACCTGGTCGGTTAAAGAGGCAGTCAACCACCCAGCCACGACGTTGTTGACAATCTCCCACACAGCAAACTCCTTGGTGGAGTGATCGGCTGGCGCCTTGGCTTGGCCAGTGACATAGCCAACCAAGCCACGTCCCTTCAGTATCCGCATCGCCTGCCACGACCACTTCAAGTAGTTGGAAGTGCCTTCCAACTTCGTCTCCAGCATCTCCAGCTTCCCCATTTTGTAAGGTGACGGATCCACATCAGTATGGATCACACGTGGGGTTACCTCGGTTAATCTCTTGGATAAGATATCATCAACCAAGGCCTTCAACTCTTCGGCCGTCAGTTTGCCACTGATCGAATCCATGGCGTCTTCAACGGTGAACTCAATTCGTCGTCGCCTTCGTCGTCTTCTTCGTCGTCGTCGGAGTCTGCAACTGACCCAACGTCGTCGTCTTCGTCGTCGTCGTCGACGTCGTCTTCTTCAACGCCAGAGACTTTACTAATGCGCTACGAACTTGGCCAGCACCGGCGCGCGCATGTAAAGTGAACACGTCAGGACACCAGAGAAGACATGATCAGTCTCTGCAAAGGTCCCGATGTGAAGAAGGAATAACAAATAAAGCATTTGTTAGTTCCAAACGGCGTAAGCACGGAACGGAGTTGGAGCAAATAAAGATTTGACAGCCGTCTCTATTCGAAATACGCCGTTTTTTTTTTCTTCTTTTTTTTCTTTTTTTTTTTTTTTTTTTTTGTTAAAAGCTAGGGTTAGGGTTTGATGGAGCTGCTAGATCTAGGGTTAGGGTGGCCATGGCAAAAAAAACTAGGGTTAGGGATAGGGTTGATGGTGTCGGGGGGGTCGGGGAGGGGGGGGTTCTGAAGGGGGGGTTGGGGGGGGGGGGGGCTGAAGGGGGGGGGTTCTGGGTGGGATTACCGGTCGGGGGGGTTCTGAAGGGGGGGAGGATCGGGTGGGGGGGGGGGGGGGGGGGGGGGGGGTCGGGATTTGCTGGCAGGGGGGGCGGATATCTGCAGGGGGGTCGGAGGGTTCTGAAGGGGGGGGGGGTCGGGGTGGGAGGTCTGGGGGGGGGGGGGGGGGGGGTTCTGAAGGGGGGGTCGGGTGGGGGGGGTGGGTCGGGATTTGCTGGCAGGGGGGTCGGGTGGGTGTTGGGGTCGGGAGTTGCTGGCTAGGGTTAGGATGATGCTTCAATGGCTAGGGTTCGGGAGGGTGGGGAGCCGGTGGGAAGGGGGGGTGCGGCGTAGGGTCAGCGGCTGGGGGCGGGGGAAAAAAAATTTGTTTTGTGGAGAGAGAGAGAGAGAGAGAGAGAGAGAGAGTTATGGCTCTGATACCATGTAGAAAATAATAGTTGGATGCTTTTATTGATGGACTACTTCACTACTTATAGGGAGTCTAGCTCCTCTACATATAACATATTCCGATGTGGGACTAAAAGTCCCTTATTGATTCTCAACAGACTTGCATTTGTATATTCCTTATAAGAGAACTATTAATTTCCTTAAGGAGCCCACTTGGTCTAAAAGGCATTCCTGATGGATATTAACCTGTTGTGGTAACAGTTCATGTAAACAATATTCATAGTCATCTGTTAGTAAATTAGGAAACTTTTATTAACTTTACACACTTCTCATGCAAAAGCCTTATAAGAATGCCAGAAGTTTAGTTTAGCAGTTTTAGCAAATATAGTTGATTCTTTGAGAAAATTCTTTTGAGGGTATTCCATATGAAATTTTCATCATCACCCAGCCTTCTCCAATCAGGATGGGTTGGAAAGGAGAGCACATAAGAAAGCTCTATAAAAAACTTGATGAAGTTTTTATGGCCAGCTGTCAACCTGACATCACCCCTCCCTTATGGTGCCAAGTCAACCCTCTGATTGGTGCCAAAATCCTAGATAATGCAGCTTTGAGCACGAGAGCACCACACGTAAAATCTAGATGCATTTTTTGCGGGTTAGGTAGACCTTTTGGGATATGCAGTTTAAGTTACTTCAAGCAACCTCCAGTCATAAGATTCGCAATTTTTTCAAAAACTAATCGCAAATAATTCGCAATTCTTCAACCAGCTGCATATATCCACGAACAATTCATCAGTATGACATTATATTCGCAAATAAATCACATATTATACAAATTATTCTGCTTTGCTAGCATTAGCCAAATAAATATCCATTCATTATATGCCATGTGTTACCAATTCCTTTGCATGATCTTGGAAAAGATAAAAAGCAATTATGTGTACTCTTAATGTGCAGTCTTTGTAAAATGTGCACTCTTTATTTGAAGGTGTAATTATTATCTGGGTAATAAATAACGAGCATGCACAAATAACATGACATATTAATAGTGCAATCCGGGTTTTTTATATGACAATGCCACATTTATTTAGGGTTTATAATTGCGCAAACACACCAGTGTTCTAAAAATCGGCCCTAAGAGATTTTTGGGAATTTTTTTTTATCCGCGGCCGCCTAGGCGCTATGCGCCCGCCCGACTAGCGCCTTTTACAACCTTGACACACACATGTATATGTGTGTGTGTGTGTGTATACACGAACTTTTTCCGACGCCGAATTTTTGCTGAAAATCCGACTTTCAACCTCACCGAATCACCGAATTATTCCTGAATGCCAAACTTGTGACTATGCAAAGGAGCACCATCCAAGTTCCCCTAGACTATAAAGAGTCTAGACGAAGATGTAATCATGTAATTCCTTATGACTTTTCTCCTTCAGTTGCATATTTTTATAGAGTTAAATTATTCAGATCTATTGTCCAAACTTGCTAGGGGCATGCATTTTTATAACATCATAGTTTATAATAAGCTCCTGCATTTGACTCTCAATTAATCTAGAGAACCATACACTACATCAGAATCCAACAATTAAACAACTTTTAATGGGCGGAGGCTGCATGGCATCGGCAGATGTGTTAAAAGTTAAAGGGAGCCTATCATGATCCCCTTTTAACCATTGCACAATTAGGGATCAGTTTCACATTCTGAGGTTAATGGGTCATATGAGCAGCAAAAAAGACCATATTGGTGCCATAATGAAAAAGAAGTGAAAAGTTAAGATTGGCACCTAAAAACATAAATGAAAAAAAAAATTGTTGAACCTATGAGCTGCACTAAAAAACATACACAGCAACAAAATAGACAATGAGCACAAAGATAATGTTTCAAGTTTCAATTGGGTGATAAACCCAGAACATTACCAAACTATATTAGTAATTAATAAAAGAAAGTAGAAAGCTAACATTTGTGCTTAGAAATAGAGATGCATGTTAAGTTGGAAATAAAGTAATGTAACAAATATTTGAGCTAAAGTTTCTTTAGAACCTCCAATCAAGTAACATTTCAGAGAAAAGTTATCACTTTAGAGGCTTTAAGTACTAGTATTGGGTTTTGCCATGTACATGTGCATCTAAATCCTATATGGAGCTCTTACCTCTAGTTTTATTAATGAATTGGATGCCAGTCCATGAAAATGATTAACACATGATCCTATAGAACATTGTGTACTTACATATTCTACGAGGAAACAAATCCTGAATCCACCAGAGAGAATACTCCCTACCTTTATTACTGTTTCTACATAAAGATAACTGACGTTCTATATAATAATAACTATAATTGAGTGAAAAGGAATGTCATCATGAGGCAAAGATGACCTTGATCCATGATTTAATTGAGTGTAAGTTCACAAAACGCATCTGTAAGTATCTGTGGTTGGTCCTTAGAAGCCATATGCAGAAGCGGGGGCGGGAGCGGACGAACGCGACTACTTAGAAGAGTCTAAAGTTGGGAGCGTGATAGGAGCGTGCGCTAATAAAAAATTTATGTTTATTAATTATTGTTATCAAAACTTATAAATATCTTACTATTTATTAGAATTTATAAAGTTCAATTCAATGTTTCAGAGAGATCATTTGCATGTTGATTTTTTATGATGTCAAGGTAAATTATCTTGAGTTTCTTGGTACTTTGATAAACGTATATTAAAAATCTTCTAACTTTCTTCCCAAAATTTATGTCCTCTTTTAAAGTTATGGTTAGGAAGCGCTCATGTCGTCGGAGAAACACGCTCCCGTCGCCGGATAAACGAGCTCCCAAGTAAGAACGGCCGAATCGAGATTCTTACTGAGATTCATTGACCTTCTAGGAGTTTCTAGCTTCTAAGGGTTGGTCTCAAATTTACTAACCACAATAAAGGCATTTGTAAGATTTGCTTGCCATTGTGGTTTCCCTCAATTTACTACTCAATAAAGGAGGTTGCAAAGTTACAGTAAGGAATGGACTCAAAAACATTAAAAAAAACTACAGTAAGGAATAGCAACAGGTAACTTGTTTGAGCATGATAAAACTTCAGTAATATGCACATGTTTGCTTTTATTAAAATCGGGCGGGCAGGGAAGGTACGAAACAGGATCCTAAAGAAAACAGGCACCTTATTAAGTATAGTCCTTATGTATGTCAAAATGTATGTACATACAAATATACAAGTCTTTGACTTAGAGAATTATTATAAACCATAAAGCTTCTAGACTTCTATTTCCCCTAATACACATTACTTCCGTATCAATAACCATACAGCATTAATGGTTGGAACAAAAAAAAACCAATGTAGCACTACTTCCAGATCCCCCAGATAATAGGCATCCCAAACTCAAAGCATTCACTTAACATATGTAGTTTGAGGAAAAGCATATTCCAGATAGATGGCTATTAGAGCAACACTATAAATGATATAATTTAGGTTGCAGCAGAAAGGTTCTATGAAGATGAGATTTTATTTATAAAGTACCTGCAAGGTCAGGATCGGTGCGAGTAAGCTTTAACCAGTCCATTTGGCTATACCCCTTCTCGAAAGGAACCTTTGCTCTTACAGCAGGCTTTTTCATCGTGGTCTTCTGTCCCTGTGACCCATTTACTGTATCACCCTTTGTTGCAACCACTGTTGGTGTTACTGATTCATTCAGTTTCAACTTTTGTGGTGTTGTGTCGCAGTTATTATTTGATGGAGAAGCACCAGGCCCTATAGACTTTAAATTTCCATTCTCACTTGAGTTTACATCCCGACTTGCACCATTAGAAATATTTTCATTGAGAGTGATTTTGCTTATGTTAGGAATTTCTTTAGGTGACTCCAAATGATCATCATTAGCTGGTAAACCAACCTATACAGAAAAGAGGCCCTGAAGTTCTTAGATAGAAAAGGCAATAATAATTTATTAAATTATAACATCATGTAACTAATAGAGAGAGAGAGAGAGATCATTTTTCCACAAGTTGAGAAAAATATATGTTTTGTACAAACTAGAAACAGATGAAGAAATTTCATGGATCATAATCTAAAATATTACATCAGACTATCTAGCAAACTAGAAACTGATCAAAATATCTAAGTAGAAAGCTCAAATCCTCCACATTGAACTTGTAGGCGATTTAAATGCAGAAACCTCTCAATTTGAGATTTCATGAAATTATAATGTAAAATAAGAATATTTTCCATTTCTGCACGTGTTACGTAGGGTCCGTTTGGGATTTAGTTTTACAAGAGTTTTGAAAAAATTCATCTATCATCATAATGGGGTTGGCTATGGAGAAGCTACATACAAGATTTCAAGTCTTCTTCCAACATAATGGGGTTGGCTATGGAGCATAAAAAAGCTACAAACAATTTCACAAAGTTTTATGACTGGTTGTCGACTTGACGTCAACCCTTGTCACGCCCCAGAACCAGAATACTGGAGAGCGGGGGAATGACTCAGCCAGCTACGTATTACGGGTAGATGAATACTGTATAATACGATCAATGTTGTCTAAAAGACAAGGGGGTGCATACTACATGAAAGTCTCCCTATGGTCACTTTACATCTATTGTCTCAATCATTCAAACAAGAAACAGAAATAGAGAACATGTAAGATAAAACAGTAAGGCGTCCCAAATGCTCAGTCAAAATGTTCTTGATATCTGGCTTTACAAAAACATAGCCAGAGGATGTAGCAAAGTATACACAATTGTTTATCAGCTGCAGTCTGACTTAATTATGTAAAAGTAAGTACAAGACGATCCGACTAACATGTCGGTGCCAAACGGCAAAGTATAAAGTAAATAATAAAACGAGCGGGGAAGTAAGAAACCCACTCGAGTCCTCCTGCGATCATCCCTCTAGTGTTGACCATCTTGGAGGTAGAAGTAAGTTGGATCCTCGGAAACTGGCTCTAAATCTGGCCACGCAAAACCAGAGAGGTTAGACCTCTAATAGCAAGTACCGCAAGGAAGCACGATATGAGGTATAAAGCCAGTAATGGGAAAACATAATAAATAGATCTCTGCTGGCTACTGGGATTCACATCACATCACGACACTTCGAACCAACTTTCCAACTAAACAAGGACAGAAGTTGACCCGTCATGTCCTGATATTCCGATCATCTCAGTTAGTCATCAGAGTAGGGACAGTACACAAACAAATCAATTTAAACGGCCATGCAACTACTACGGCTTGCTACTGTAAGTTCCAAGTTATCCTGGAATTATGCAATAGGGATTCATCAGTTCTTACTATGTGCAAGCAAGACTAGTTTACCCAGTCAATCAATTGCGTCAATCATGAATTAGGCGAGTCCCAGCGGGACGCCCGTCATCAATATACAATATACAATAAATAATATAACCAGATACCGCTCCCTGCCCATGTGGCAGATTTGCAGTATCTGTGGGGACCAGTCGGCCTGTCGGGCACTACTAGTCCCAAGAGGGCTGCCATGTAGGAACTCGGGAATCCATTCTCTCCATGCAATCATTATTTTATTTAACTTAATAGTCTCTACGTTGAGTGAAATTCCATGCCGTGGATCATAGTCATTCAAATGAGTACTTTCGTACGGGGTACGATATGCACAATCTCTACAACGATACCCGTACGGTTAGGTTGTAGATCTTACATAGCGTAATACAACAATCAAAACTAACCATGGATTAATCATGCATTGACCATAAAGTACACATGTTGCTGTTTGTAGAAAAATAAATAAATAAATAAATAAATTGAAGCCTGCATGTGTATGTATGCCAATATTCGGGATTAGCCAGTCGATTGCAATAGTTCATAGTTAATATGAACGTGTCTCGTTCATTCATTTCAATAAGACGACTAGCCAGTCTCTTAGTTCCAACTAGGAACGCATGATCAATTATTTAAATTAAGATATCAATCCTTGTTTATTGATGCCAAGATAATAATTAATGTTAAACGCCAAGTCAATCAATCAATGGTAATATATGTCAATCAATGCCAATTAATGCCAAAATAACAATTTATGTTTAATTAATGCCACTCGGGACAGAATCAGCAAAAGGACATTACGGGCAGCTATAGGCAGATGCCTATTTATGCGGCTAGGCAAGTCGGACTCCATCTATGCGGTCTGGGAATAACAATTCATATGGGGCTCAAAGAACAAGCCTATGCGGCTGGGTGCAAATAAGTTTTATGCGGCTAAGATACAATGGGAGTTCATGAGGCTGCGGATGACAGGCCTCATGCGGCTCGGGTTTTTGAATTCATGCGGCTGCAAGCAACGTGCGCCCATGCGGCTGAGGAATATCTCATACGGCTGAATAGGTGCGAGCCTCTATGCGGCTGAGAAGTCACGCAGCGTCATACGGCTGAGAATGATCAGCGTCATGCGGCTGAAAGTCATGCAGCGCCATGCGGCTGAAGGACTGAATGTATATGCGACTAGCTAAAAACTCATGTGGCAGATAAGTCTCGTGCGGCTGACTAAGCCCATGCGGCTATCTAGACTCATGCGGCTAACTAAGCCCATGCGGCCAGGATGACTTGCCGCATGAAGACTCATGCGGTCAAGCACTATCATGCGGCCATGATCTGTTCTTCTTCTCCGATTTTTCTAAGGACAGAACCATGGAAACCATTGCTTCCACGCTCTCTAAATCCTTCATTCAAAGCCCAAATCTGAACTTCCATAGGTCAAAATGGGGTAGGACAAAATTCTTCACAACATGGAACCATCAAAACTTGAAGATAACAAAGTTTACTAGATCAAAACCTAAGAAATCCGAAAATGCATTAAACTTAGATCTACAAGAAACGAGCCATGGAAAATGAAAATGCTAAGTACTAAAGAGGCTTAAGATCAAGTAAGGAAGATGATGGAACAATAAAACTGGGATTCCATCATGAAGCAAGTTTGGCACTTGCCTTGGCGGCTGTGTAGGTAGAGAAGAGTTATGGAGGAAGAAGTGTAAAAAGAGTAATGGTGAAGTAATTAAGAGAGAAGGGGATGAGCTTTAAATGAAGGGGTGGTGGTAGGTGGGGGTTTGTTTCGGTTCATTGATGAACCAACTTAATCCAATACAAGCCGAACCCAAAGTATAGCTAAAGCAGAGTATAAAAGTAGGAAATAAAATGCAGAAATAAAATTGCAGAAAATTAATTAACATGAAATAAAAGGGATTTTAATTACAGAACAATACATGATAAATATTAAATAAATATATTAAAGCAGTACACGTATTAAAAATACGTATTCTGGAAACGGAAAGTGACATCTCTACCCTCCTTAGAAAAATTCCGTCCTCGGAATTTCAAATCCAAGCAGGATAGGAATATCAAAACTAAGCTAATCTAGGTACAAGAAACTTGAGCAAGCAATCATTCTTTAATGTTAACTAACAGATAACATATCTATATTAACAATCTACGATATCACGTAGTTCTATCCATAGGGTGACAAGCATGAGGGGTTAAGACAATCAAGGTACACGGGAAGAAATATACCTTGTGAGTCAAACAGATGTGGATACCGTGATCGGATATCATCCTCACGTTCCCACGTTGACTCCCCTAAAGAGTGATGACCCCAAGCAACCCGGACAAGGCTAATTGTTCGGTTCTTGAGTATCTTCTCTCTTCGGTCCAAAATAGATACAGGTTGTTCCTCGTAAGACAGGTTGGTACCAACAACCAGCTCAGAATGATCAAGGACATGGCTTGGGTCCGATACATACCTACGTAACTGAGATACATGGAACACATCATGCACCTCTCGTAACGAAGGTGGAAGAGATAAACGATAAGCAACATCGCCTATCCGATCAAGGATAACAAACGGGCCCACGTACCGCAGACTCAACTTCCCGCGAACGCCAAATCTAATGACCCCACGGGTAGGTGAGATCCGTAAGAACACGTGGTCCCCAACGGAAAACTCTAGCGGCCTACGATGCTGGTCTGCCCAATGACGATGCCGATCCTGCGCAACTCGAAGTCGCTCTCTAATTCCCTTAACCACTTCAACTGTCTGGACAATCATTTCCGAGCCTAACATCTTCTTCTCTCCGATATCATCCCATGTCAGTGGCGACCTACACTTCTTACCATATAGTGCTTCAAATGGCGCCATCTGGATACTGGCTTGATAACTGTTGTTGTATGAGAATTCAGTGCAGGTGGCTCTCCCAAGATCCTCCAAAATCTAGAGTGCAAGCTCGCAACATATCCTCTAAAGTCTGAATTGTTCTTTCTGATTGTCCGTCCGTCTGTGGATGGTAAGCCGTGCTAAATCTTAACTTAGTACCTAGACTATGATGTAAGCTCTTCCAAAAATGTGATGTAAAACGGATATCTCTATCTGACACAATACTGACAGGGACTCCATGTTGCCTGACTATCTGTTGCATATACAACTCTGCCAACTTTTCTGTAGATTGCCCTACTCTAAAAGGAAAAAAATGTGCTACCTTTGTGAGCCGGTCCACTATCACCCAAATAGCATCTTTACCACTTGGCGATCTCGGTAAACCGGTCACAAAGTCCATTGTGATGTGCTCCCACTTCCATTCCGAGATAGGAAGCGGTTGTAATAATCCAGCTGGCCTCTGCTGCTCTGCCTTCACTTGCTGACATATCAAGCAACGGGAAACAAATCTAGCTATCTCCCTCTTCATTCCGTTCCACCAGAAGTGCTGCTTGATATCTTGGTACATCTTGGTCCCTCCAGGATGTATAAAATACTGAGAATTGTGAGCTTCTGTCATAACCTCCTGTCTGATATCTCCACTAGGCACACATAGGCGCGATCCAAACCTAAGGGTACCATCTTCATGAATTTGCATCTCCTTTCTGAGTCCTGACTCACATTCTGCTCTAAGCTTCTGAATCCATGGGTCCTGTGCCTGAGCTGCCTTGATCCTATATCTGCTAAGTCAGATTGGACTTGTAGACTCGTCAGAACTCCTACATCACTAGGAAGTATAACTTCTATGCCCATCTCCTGAAGGTCTTCTAAGATATGCTTCTGTGTTGTCAACATAAATGCGCCGCCTCTTCTGCTGAGAGCGTCTGCTACCACATTAGCCTTGCCTGGATGATACTGAAGCTCCACGTCGTAATCCTTAATCAGCTCTAACCATCTTCTCTGTCTCATGTTCAGTTCCTTCTGAGTAAAGATGTACTTCAGACTTTTGTGGTCTGTGTACATGTCCACTCGATCACCATATAAGTAATGCCTCCATAGCTTCAAAGCAAACACTACTGCTGCCAACTCCAAGTCATAAGTTGGGTAATTCTTCTCGTGGTCTCGAAGTTGCCTAGATGCATACGCTATCACCTTCTCATGTTGCATAAGGACATCCAAGTCCTTTACCTGACGCATCACAATATACAGTGAAACCTCCGGGCCCAACTGGCAATGTAAGAATAGGCGCTGATATCAACTTCTGCTTCAAGTTCTCAAATGATGTCTGACATTCTGCCGACCAGACGAATGGTACATCCTTTCGTGTCAAGCGGGTCATGGGTGCTGAAAGTCTTGCAAAGTCTGACACGAACCTTCTGTAATACCCTGCCAATCCCAAGAAACTCCGCACATCAGCTACGGTCTTGGGTACTGGCCAACTCTCTACTGCTTCTACCTTCTTGGGATCCACTGCTACTCCAGCTCCTGATATGATGTGACCCAAAAATGAAATATGATCCGTCCAGAACTCACATTTGCTGAGCTTGGCATACAACTGGTTCTCTCTCAGAACCTGTAACACTTTCCTGAGGTGGTCTTCATGCTCCTCTTCACTAGCAGAGTAGACGAGAATGTCGTCAAGAAACACGACAAATTGATCTAAGTATGGCATAAAGATGCGGTTCATCAAATCCATAAATATTGCTGGAGCATTGGTCAAACCAAACGGCATTACCAAGAATTCATAATGCCCATACTTCGACCTGAATGCTGTCTTGGGAATATCCTCCTTCCGAACCCTCACTTGATGATACCTTGAACGAAGATCTATCTTGGAGAAAAACTCTAGCTCTGCTCAACTGATCAAACAAGTCGTCGATCCTGGGTAATGGGTACTTGTTCTTTACTGTTGCCGCGTTAAGCTTCCTGTAGTCAATGCATAATCTGGATGACCCATCCTTCTTCCCCATAAGTACCACTGGTGCTGCCCATGGTGATATGCTAGCTTGGATGAACTTCTTCTCCTTCAGTTCCTCTATGTACTGATATACCTTGGTCTGTTCTGAATCCACCATTCTGTAAACTCGATCTGATATCGGTTTAGTTCCAGGTACGAATTCTATGCTGAACTCAATATCCCTAACCGGTGGTAGACCTGGAAGTTCTTCGGGAAATACGTCCAGAAACTCTTCAACTACCTTCGGAACTTGAACTTCTTCCATTGCCGTCACTACTCCCTGCTCTTGTTGAGTTGCCACTGATCTGACTAAGGTGAACCGCTTCATGCCTGGAATATCAAAAGATACACTCCCTCTACGATAATCTATTGTCGCATGACTGTCTTTCAGCCAGTCCATGCCTAAGATAACGTCGAAATTTCCAACAGGAAATTCTATCAACTGGGCGGGTAAGGAATGCCCGCACACTACAACGCTACACGCTAGAATAACTCTACTAACTCCTACGAGCCCATTACCAGTGAGTATATTCAACCTCCCTGGCAATGCCTCGAACTCCATCCCTAGCCGTGTCTCAAATTGTGCAGATATAAATAAGTGTGATGCTCCCGAATCAAACAATGCTACTGCGGGATATGAGGCGACGAGAATGTTACCTGCCACAACATCTCCCGATGCTAATGCCTCTTCCAAGGACA
Organism: Iris pallida; assembly: GCA_029216955.1. Lineage (NCBI taxonomy): Eukaryota > Viridiplantae > Streptophyta > Magnoliopsida > Asparagales > Iridaceae > Iris > Iris pallida. The sequence goes on along the minus strand of JANAVB010021595.1, from coordinate 2,258,309 downwards.
GAGTGAATGCCTGCCCTCGACCTCCTTGTTGGTTCCCATGTTGCGGCCTAGCCTGGTGCTGCTGCTGGCCCCTGCCTTGATGATGCTGGGGTAGTCTATGCTGGTGCTGTTGCATCGGCGGTCCCTGCTGTCGAAACATCTGAGCCTGCGTCATGAACGGACGCTGTGCCAACGGTCTCAATGCTACCGCTGGTCCTCGATACTGTCCTGCCCCTGGTGCTGGCAGAGCAAAAAATTGTTGCACTGGTCCTCCTGACCTCGAATTCATGGGACAGGTGGTAATCCGATGATCTAGATTTCCACATATCAAACACAGTCCGTTCAATGCCCGACACACATCTCTAGTGTGCCCTATCTTCCCACAATAAGTGCAGCCCGCCGGGGGTTGCTGGTTCTTCCTTGGTTGTTGCTGCTGCTGCCTGGGTGGTGGTGCTGGCCCTCGCATCGCCACATCGTGGATACGAATGCCAGGGGATGGTGCTGTTGCCCGGGGCGCTACTCCCCCTCCTCCTTCAATCTGACTGTGAGATCTCTTCTGACCTCCAGTCCTTGCTGTGATCCTCTGAATGGTGATCTCATGCCTTCGAGTTGCCGTCAACACTTCATCGAAAGTCTGGTAATTATGCCCCTCTATCAATTGCAAGAGCTCAAGATGAAACCCTTGCTGGAACCTCATAGCCCTCTGGCTCTCCGTTGCTACCATTTCTGGGGCGAACCTACTCAATCTGCAGAACTCCGCTACATAAGCATCTACCGTCTTGCCGGCCTGCTTGAGGTTGATAAATTTCTGTTGTAGCTCAAACTGTGCCACAACTCCATAGTACTTCGTCTTGAATCTTGCAGTAAAGTCGTCCCAAGCAACAGGACGTCTGATGCCCACTTCCTCTGATTCCCACCAATCACGTGCGAGATCCTAAAGTAACAACTTCACTTGATCCACACGTTCTTCTGCCGGCACCTTAGCTGCTGTCAGAATAGCCTCAATATCCTTAAGCCACGCATCTGCTGAAATGGCATCTTCCGTACCCTCGAAACGGCGGGGGTTGTACTTGCAAAACCTGGTTGATGCTCCTGAATCTGTCCTTGCCCCTCTTTCTAATGCCGTCTGCAACCCTTGGTTGAGTAGTACGTTCTGCTCTTGCAACTGAGTGTGCATGCGCTGCTGGGCTAACATCTGGTGTTGCTGAGTAGCCATCATCCCTCTCATGATCTCCAGAAGGGCCGATGTGTCCACTTCCACAGGGGTCGGTGGAACTATTGGTGGCGTTGGAACCTCCGGATACTGCGGTCCAGCTGCTGGTTCCACTATCACTTCTTCTTGGATAGTCTCTTGAGGTAGTACTGGTCCTTGTTGCTGACCAACATGGTCAGGTTGTCCATGTTGCCCTTGTTGTTGCTGTCCAGTTCTGACAGATGCAGACGAAGTGCCCCTAAAGAAAGGGACAAGAGAGCAATCAAACGACCGGATATGAAGGATCAATGAAGCCGAAGGATACGGGAATGTCAAGCTAGGATTGAGAACAACGAATCATGAGATCAAGGGGAAACATGTGTGATTGAGACATCCTATAAATCAAAACACCCCACAAGTCTGAAATCAGACCTGCATGGGCCACCACTAAAACATTGTCACGCCCCAGAACCAGAATACTGGAGAGCGGGGGAATAACTCAGCCAGCTACGTATTACGGGTAGATGAATACCGTATAATACGATCAATGCTGTCTAAAAGACAAGGGGGTGCATACTACATGAAAGTCTCCCTATGGTCACTTTACATCTATTGTCTCAATAATTCAAACAAGAAACAGAAATAGAGAACATGTAAGATAAAGCAGTAAGGCGTCCCAAATGCTCAGTCAAAATGTTCTTGATATCTGGCTTTACAAAAACATAGCCAGAGGATGTAGCAAAGTATACACAATTGTTTATCAGCTGCAGTCTGACTTAATTATGTAAAAGTAAGTACAAGACGATCCGACTAACATGTCGGTGCCAAACGGCAAAGTATAAAATAAATAACAAAACGAGCGGGGAAGTAAGAAACCCACTCGAGTCCTCCTGCGATCATCCCTCTAGTGTTGACCATCTTGGAGGTAGAAGTAAGTTGGATCCTCGGGAACTGGCTCTAAATCTGACCATGCAAAACCAGAGAGGTTAGACCTCTAATAGCAAGTACCGCAAGGAAGCACGATATGAGGTATAAAGCCAGTAATGGGGAAACATAATAAATAGATCTCTGCTGGCTAGTAGGATTCACATCACATCACGACACTTCGAACCAACTTCCCAACCAAACAAGGACAGAAGTTGACCCGTCATGTCCTGATATTCCGATCATCTCAGTTAGTCATCAGAGTAGGGACAGTACACAAACAAATCAATTTAAACGGCCATGCAACTACTACGGCTTGCTACTGTAAGTTCCAAGTTATCCTGGAATTATGCAATAGGGATTCCTCAGTTCTTACTATGTGCAAGCAAGGCTAGTTTATCCAGTCAATCAATTGCGCCAATCATGAATTAGGCGAGTCCCAGCGGGACGTCCGTCATCAATATACAATATACAATAAATAATATAACCAGATACCGTTCCCTGCCCGTGTGGTAGATTTGCAGTATCTGTGGGGACCAGCCGGCCTGTCGGGCACTACTAGTCCCAAGAGGGCTGCCATGTAGGAACTCGGGAATCCATTCTCTCCATGCAATCATTATTTTATTTAACTTAATAGTCTCTACGTTGAGTAAAATCCCACGCCGTAGATCATGGTCATTCAAATGAGTACTTTCGTACGGGGTACGATATGCACAATCTCTACAACGATACCCGTACGGTTAGGTTGTAGATCTTACATAACGTAATGCAACAATCAAAACTAACCACGGATTATTCATGCCTTGACCATAAAGTACACATGCTACTGTTTGTAGAAAAATAAATAAATAAATAAATAAATAAATAAATAAATTGAAACCTGCATGTGCCTGTATGCCAATATTCGGGATTAGCCAGTCGATTGCAATAGTTCATAGTTAATATGAACGTGTCTCATTCATTCATTTCAATAAGACGACTAGCCAGTCTCTTAGTTCCAACTAGGAACGCATGATCAATTATTTAAATTAAGATATCAATCCTTGTTTATTGATGCCAAGATAATAATTAATATTAAACGCCAAGTCAAACAATCAATGGTAATATATGTCAATCAATGCCAATTAATGCCAAAATAACAATTTATGTTTAATTAATGCAACTCGGGACATAATCAGCAAAAGGGCATTACGGACAGCTATAGGCAGATGCCTATTTATGCGGCTAGGCAAGTCGGACTCCATCTATGCGGTCTGGGAATAACAATTCATATGGGGCTCAAAGAACAAGCCTATGCGGCTGGGTGCAAATAAGTTTTATGCGGCTAAGATACAATGGGAGTTCATGCGGCTGCGGATGACTGGCCTCATGCGGCTCGGGTTTTCGAATTCATGCGGCAGCAAGCAACGCGCGCCTATGCGGCTGAGGAATATCTCATGCGGCTGAATAGGTACGAGCCTCTATGCGGCTGAGAAGTCACGCAGCGTCATGCGGCTGAGAATGATCAGCATCATGCGGCTGAAAGTCATGCAGCGCCATGCGGCTGAAGGACTGAATGTATATGCGGCTAGCTAAAAACTCATGTGGCAGATAAGTCTCGTGCGGCTGACTAAGCCCATGCGGCTATCTAGACTCATGCGGCTAACTAAGCCCATGCGGCCAGGATGACTTGTCGCATGAAGACTCATGCGGTCAAGCACTATCATGCGGCCATGATCTGTTCTTCTTCTCCGATTTTTCTAAGGACAGAACCATGGAAACCATTGCTTCCACGCTCTCTAAATCCTTCATTCCAAGCCCAAATCTTAACTTTCATAGGTCAAAATGGGGTAGGACGAAATTCTCCACAACATGGAACCATCAAAACTTGAAGATAACAAAATTTACTAGATCAAAACCTAAGAAATCCGAAAATGCATTAAACTTAGATCTACAAGAAACGAGCCATAGAAAATAAAAATGCTAAGTACTAAAGAGGCTTAAGATCAAGTAAGAAAGATGATGGAACAATAAAACTGAGATTCCATCATGAAGCAAGTTTGGCACTTGCCTTGGCGGCTGTGTAGGTAGAGAAGAGTTATGGAGGAAGAAGTGTAAGAAGAGTAATGGTGAAGTAATGAAGAGAGAGAAGGGGATGGGCTTTAAATGAAGGGGTGGTGGTAGGTGGGGGTTTGTTTCGGTTCATTGATGAACCAACAACTTAATCCAATACAAGCCGAACCCAAAGTATAGCTAAAGCAGAGTATAAAAGCAGAAAATAAAATACAGAAATAAAATTGCCGAAAATTAATTAACATGAAATAAAAGGGGTTTTAATTACGGAACAATACATGATAAATATTAAATAAATATATTAAAGCAGTACACGTATTAAAAATACGTATTCTGGAAACGGAAGTGACAACCCTCTATGTTGGTGCCAAATTCCTAATTAAGGTAGCTATGAGCATGAGAAGGACATGACATAAAACCTAGGTGGCCAGTTGGCATGTGCGTAGAGCTACCACTTGGATTGCAGTTTAAGCTCATGCAACCAAGAAGCATCCTCCAAGTTCCCATAGACTATAAAGAGTTCAGACAAAATATAATATGACATAGTTTGTTGTAGGGAGTTACATTCATCTCTATGATACGTTGTGACAAAGAGTAAAGGAATGACAATCCCAAGATAAACACAGTTTTGAAAATAGAGTTTTGATAAAGAAAACCAAGATAAGCAAAAAAACAAAACAAAAAACAAAAAAAACAAAATAATTGTGTTTGACATTTGGTTTTGTAAACCAAAAGTCAAATGCATTTTTTTTGCTTATCTTGCTTTTCTTTATCAAAACTAAAAGTGTTTGGGCGTGAATAATAATAAGTGTTTTGTATATGGAAATTAGCAAACAAATGTAGGCTTAAATTACGAATGTATGTTCCATCTATAAATCTTATTTTTAAAATTTCATTCAAATATAATGTAGCAAATCTTAAATACAATACATCTAATCTAATCCAATCTATAAAATTTCATTGAAATATAATGTAGCAAATTTAGAAATAAAATTATGACCCAATCCAATCTATAATTTAACATATAATTGATTCCAAATTTTAGTATAGACTAACCAAATCCATAATTTTTAATAATCTAATCTATAATTTAAAAACCGACCAAATTTAAAATTAATCTGATTTGATCTAATGTATATCTAATAATCTTCTTAAAGAAAAAGAAAGAAATTGACAAGAAATATTATGTACATATATGAAAGGAAAAATAAAGAGTAGGGATAATCTTGTCCAAATTTATTAGTTTGCAGTTCACTTCTGGTGGACGAGTTTCTCTTCCTTCTCCAAAACAAGAAAAATCTTCGTTTGGTTTAGCCAAAACCAAATCCAAAACGATGCTCACACAAATTAAACCAGTTTTGGCCTCAAAACTCGGTTTTGGGACGTCAAAATTGAGTGCCAAACCGGACCTTAGTACATGACCATCAAAGATGATAACTTATGCATACAACTTAGTATATAAGCTCCATTTTCCAGCTTTTCCTTGGGATGAAGGATCCATCCCAGTTTGGTTAGACATTGGATCTTCAGTTCTATTCAGGTTTATCTTTCAAACCAGCTCTGCAATGTTGAACAAACTTATTTACATCACAATTGCATGATCAAGCTATTGTTTGCTGTTGTGTCTTAGTGACAGTTAGACCCGGCATGTTTGTATGTATATGTGTGTGTGTATAGACCATGCAACAATCTATACCATTAATCATTATTTGAGGTATACTTCTTTTTTTTCAAGAAATTATTAAAAGACAGAACTCTGTGAATTTCACTGTAGTACCATTTGAGGAACAGAGGATAAGGAGAACAAAGGTGTAGAGATAAAATGTCTAAGTCGTGCTCAGACTTCACACTCCAACCTTAGTCACAATTTGCAGCACACACTTCCTTATATACCCAGTATCACATGTATGCACCACATGCACACACGCACACACACACACGTACCAAGGTTTGCAGGAAGGGTATCGGAATCGGTATCAGACCATTCCTATGAGTATCGGGATCGGCGGTATTGGCAGTATCGGAAGTTTAAGATCGGAGTATCGAAATTTTGGTATCGGAATAAATAACTATTAATACTTTAGAAAATATAATTTATACATATAGGAATAATTTTAAATATTTCCAGTGTTGTTTCTTAGTAGATTTGAAATTGAATGAAATAGTAGTCACCATTGTCGATTGGTTTACATATGATAGATAAGTTTTCTTCTTTTACATGTCTTTATAATCTTACTATGCTTTTACACCCTTGCTGATCGGTCTTTTTCGTTCAATTTTCTTTACCGAATTGATCAAAATAGAGACCCCCAATGTTGGTATCGGTCAATATTGGGTATTGGTCGGTATTGGATTGGAACATGCCAAACCGTATCAAATTGGTATCAGCCAATACTACAAACTATGACACATACACACACATATATAAAGAGGCTTTAAAACGGCTCAAAATGAGCAATCTAAGTCGTATCCATATAATTGCGTAATTAAGTAAGTAAATATAAAGAGGCTTCAAAACGGCTCAAATGAGCCATCTAAGCCGTATGCATATAATTGTATAATTGAAAAAAAAGAATAGAAATAAAATAAAACACACGAAAGAAGGAAAAAAAACTAAATTAAAGGAAAGAATTTTTTTTCTCTTTTCTTCTTCACAACCGAAAACCCTTACATCTCCAAAAGTCTTCTTCACAAAATCATAGCAAAAAAAGGTACCAATCATATTGCCTAAAACAAGAGATTTTTTACGATAATTACCTGCGTAAAGAACACGCAACGTGCATATAACTAGTGTGTGTGTGTGTGTGTGTGTGTGTGTGCGTGTATATATATATATTTATATTTATTTATTTTATTTTTTTGTGAGATGTTCGACGTTACGTACGGGACTTTGTGCATGCTGCATTGCACGCCTGTTGGGCCCACTGCCACCCCCCCAACCCAACTCCCACCTATTAAATGGAAGGAATACTATGCCCCCGTGGCTCGATCCACTGATCTTCCGCCACCTAGCCGGGATCTTATACCTCTCCTCGATAACCACAAGAGTCACTCGAGTTCGGTTATATATATAAAGAAACCAACGCATCTTCGAGGGACTTAACACCCCTCCTGTAGGCATCCTCCATAACATTGAGTTTGATGTAAAATCTATGAAAAATTGATGAGTGGGACACCAACTCTGAGTGTATGATTGTATGATTATATGTTGAGTTGAAATAAAATTTACCCTTTTTCCTATATATATATATATATATATATATATATATATATATATATATATATATATATATTTTTTTTTTTTTTTTTTTTGGAATAAGGGTGAATTTATTCCTCGCATATAGCGGAAAAGGTATTACAGTACATAATCTCACAACTTTCCAACCCCCAAACTATAGTATTAGGGGGCCATTACTGATATATCGAATTCTATGCTATGTAGAATTCCAATAGGGGGTAGTCAAGCCCTCGAAAATACGTCTGTTCCGCTCCTTCCAGATGTGCCAAACAGACGCGGCTAGACGAACTCTGGCTCTTCTAGCCCACCCCGGATCCCTGCCGCTGTGGTCTCGGATCCAGCTGAGGATGCTCCGGATGTCTCTGTCCGTCCCAACTCCTCCTCTCAGCTGTGAACACTGCTCGGTCCAGATTTGCCAGGACATCGGGCATACAAAGAAGATATGCCCCATAGACTCATCCTCCTCATTACATAGCACACATTTGGAGTCCGGAATCTGCATTCCAAATCTGAGGAGTCTGTCTCTCGTCATCAGTCGACCTCGAAGGAGACGGTAAGCACATAATTGCATTTTTCGTGCAACCCCCTTGCCCCAGATGAAGTCCACCTCTTCAGCCCGGTCATGGTGGGACCGAACCAAGTCGTAGCAGCTACATGGCCTGGAGATTCATCAAGGGGGGTCTCTCTGGGCGGACTGGATGGCGAATAGATACCTTAGAAGGAATAACTTCTGGGCCTGCAGGATAGACAACAATTTCTCGGTCACATTTAAGGCCATTCTGAGATGTCGACCGGTGCTTCAGACCGCTATCTGCAGGAACATGAAGGATGGGACGACGACTGACCTATGGCTGGATCCTTGGGTGGGTTCCAGATCCTTACTCGAGATATTGGGAGGTCAGCTAGACAGAGAAGCGGACAGGGGACTCACTTGTAGCCGGATCATCAGAGAGGGAGTTTGGAGGCCAGAAGCATATCCTTATACTACTCAGCTTGCCGAGGAGATCCGACTAGTTACTATTGACGAGAGCCAGCAGGCGGACTGCAGGAGGAGATTAGTGCGGCTCAGAGGGCAAAATGTACCTGGCTCAAAGATGGAGATCGCTGCACCAAATTCTTCTACGATGCGATCCGCACCCGTCAGCACCGGAACAGTATCCCCAGACTTCTGAATGCTGAGGGTCGCCTTGTTGGGGATCCGGTGGAGATTCAGGAGGAGGCCGTCAGATTTTACACTGACTTATATCAGCAGACGGACTATACTAGCACGTTCCCAGCCCTTGTCACGAAGCGACTGGTGACCCGCCCTTCTCGAAACTTGGGGGTGTGCCCCTCTCCGACCTCCAGTCCGTCGTCTCGTCACGGTCTGCAAGCCGGTATCCCCGGTGTTGTCCCCTCCGGAGCCGAACTCGAAAACTGGAGCCTCTCCTCCGTTGGTGCCGCCGCCACCTGGAGAACCGCCGCTGCCACCCGTCCCCCCCCCCCCCCCCGCGTGGGGGGATCCCGCCACCGCCGCCCGGCCGAGGGCCGCTACCCCCGCTGCCACCCGACCCGCCGCCGCCCACTGGCCGGGGGTCGCTGCCCCCGCTGCCACCCGACCCCCCCCCCCCCGCCTGGGGGGGTCCCGCCACCGCCTCCCGACCCACCCCCGCGCGGGGGGGTCCCACTTGTGCTGCCGCCTGGCCCGCCCAGGTGCCTACCGCCTCCTCCCGCACCTCCCTGCCGGCGAGGCCCCCTCCCCGCAAGCGGATCGGGGGGTCGGGGGGGAGGGAAGGGGTGCACGACTGAAACCCTAGAGTTCGCCTCCGCTCCCGAGTCGCACATCGCGTTTTATATATATATATATATATATATATATATATAAAGAAAACAGTCAGATTTCTGAGTTGTTATGAGGCCTTGATGAGTGGGAGTCCTACTCTGATTGTATGTTGTACGATTACTGAGTTGCTTTGGAATAAAATTTACCTTTCTTCCACTAGGGGTGCAACTCGGGCGGGTTGGGTCGGGCTTGAGATCAACCCGAGCCCAACCCGATGAATCATAAGCCTAGCCCGAGCCCGAGCCCGAGCCCGAGCCCGGCCCGACCTCGGGTTCAACATATGAAGCCCAAGACCAAGCCCGAACGATCGGATTTGGCTCGGGTTGAACTCGGATTGGGTCGGGTCCATCGGGTTTATCGGGCTCTATTATACTAATTGAAATAATTTTAAACAAAAGTAATATTAAACACATAATCAAATAGCAACCAAGTCTTAATCATTATAAAATACAAACTGAAATAAGATTCACGATAAGTTGAAGAGTTTGGGGGAAGAAATTTAGGATTTAAACTTTTTATTTAAGAAGTATGACAATATATATATATATATATATATATATATATATATATATATATAACTCGGGTTTCGGGTTCTTCGGGTTATCCAACACATGAACCCGAGCCCAACCCGATTTATGATCGGGTTCAAATATTTGAACCCAAACCCAAGCCCGAACCCGAGTATCTTCAACCCTAACCCAACCCATTAACGGGTTCCCCGATCGTGCTCGGGTTTAGCCCGTCCGAGTTGCACCCCTATCTTCCACACACAAAAAAAAAAAACAGTCAGATTTCATCATATGAAGGCATCCTCCGTACCTGGCAAAAGGTGAAGTCACTAGCGTCACCCATATTTCACCTTCTCAATGTAATAGCACCAAAAGGTTCCCTTCTTCTGAACTACATAAAATAATAAATAAACAAAGCATGCTCATTAAACAAAGTTGAGATAAAACTTAAATGCTGGTACAGCCAAGGTGAATGTTCATATTTAATGATCAAAAGGATGGTAACAAGAATAGCAAAGGTGAAATTAGTACAAAATTTAAGAAGAATGGAAAAGGTGAAACTACATATCGTCGATATCGACCTAAAGAACTGATGTGTCCGTGCCTGTGTCTGTGTCAGATTCGAATCAGACATGAATTGTCACGATGTGCCCCAGTGTCAGGTGTGGGTATGTGTTGTGCCTAATACCTGTACGACACGACACAGGAGGGGTACGGGCACCGACTTCTTTTTGCAGTGTCCGTGTGTTTCCTAGCAGATCATCACAACTAAAAAAAGACGGGAGGACCTAGTACCAGAATCTTGACGGATTGGAAATGGAAGGGAAAAAAAATCTCTGCTCTGGATTTGGAGAACGGACGAAGTTGTTGGAGAGACGGAGGAAGGAAAGGGAGGGGAAATTAGGCAGCCTTTCTGGAAATGGAGGGATTTGGAATGGACCAGTCAGTCCGGGTTCAGGGTCCATTTCTTACCCGACTTTTCTTTTTCTTTTTTTATTTGACGTGCCGGACGTCATCCTGGTGACTTTTTTTTGTATACACTGACACCGCAGTGAATGGATTTTTGGCCCAATGTCCCTCAACTAAGTCAACTTCGACCATAAGATCTGGTTTAGTTCGCGAAATTATAAAATTGAAAAGAAAAAAAAAAATTTATTTGGATGTCAAAGAAATTAAACAGAAAAAAATTTCAATGGAATTTTTTTTTAAAAATGATTTCATCCATCCAAGTAAGGATTCACTTTCTCTTACAATTTCTCTGTCATTTCCAAACACGGAAAAAAATCGATGTGAATTGTAATTTTTTCAAGGAAAAGAAAACAAGAAGGAATTGACTTCTTCTTTTTTTCCTTTTTGCGAACAAAATGATGCCTAGATGGAAGAAATAATACGCTCCCGTGGCTCGATCAATTGATCTTCCATTACCCAATCAGAATTATGTCTATTCTCGCTGACCACAAGGATCACTCAGATTCGACACCCGACTTCTCTTATTCCTTTTATCTTTCTTTAGTGTGTAAGATTATAAATTAATTCATGCATATTCTAATGGAACGTAGGATAATTATCCATAAGAACTAGTAGAATTTTTGGAACTCCACAAATGGTGTACGGAATAAAAAGAATTAGATTGCCTCCGGATATAACAAAGGGTTGTCCTTGCCCTTTTTTTGGATTGCCACGTCCTATTTGAAATCTTACGACGTGTGTGCATGTACCAAATCATAGCTAATAATAAAATTTTAGTTTTACAAAAGTAATGGCAAGCATCAACGGTTAGAGCATCTCCAACCCTATTGTCTTGTTTTGTGTTGTGAATCCTATGTGGCATGAGGCACAAGACAATGTCTTGTATAGGTGGCAAGATTATATTCACAAATGACAATGAGTTTAAAAAGTCATCTCCAATGCAAAAGTATTGAGAAGACAATAAAAAGTAATTTTTTACAACTTCCAAGACAACTTTTACTCTTCTACTTCTTTTTTATAAACATTTTTATTCACAAATGATGATGTGGACATAAAGACATTGTGAAGTGCATTGTCTAGATCTAGACAACCAACTTCACATTGTCTTTGCCATGTCATTGCCATGTCAACTCCACACTTTATTTCACATTTGCATTGGAGAAGTACTTTTGGAAAAAATGGTTGTCATTCCTATGTGGCAACCATTTTTTTCAAACTCACAATAGGGTTGGAGATGCTCTTAGGCGGTGCTCTTATGTTTTATCAAGAGGCAACATAAGCCTTTCTTAAGTCGAGTTGAAGTTCTATCAACGTAGGCCTATTTTTACGATTCAATTTGTTTTTCATTTAATTTATTTGATTTTATGGATTTAAAATGAATAAAAAAATAAAAGTTCATAAAATTAGTATTACAAATGGAAAGAGTAACATGCTAGCTCGACTCAACTCGGACTAGATAAAAGTATTATAAATGGTGTTTTATCCTATATCTAATACCGATACAGTATTCTGTACTTATATTGTGAGTGTCTATATCTAGTATTGGACCCATGTATCTTACTATTAATTTTATACTTGAGTATCGAGAGTCATCCTGACGGATCTCCCGTAATGTAACTGTCGAATTTAAAATTGATTAACTGACTTACGCAACTTGATTAGATTTCAAATTTCGGTAAAAAATAATTATATGAGAGACTACCCTAGACCTCTAGCTAGGCTGGTGGAGAGGTGGAAAAGTAGTGGTAGAGAGGTGGACACTTGGGCTGGTAACTTTGATGGTGTTTTTTCTTTCAGGAGGATATGAACAGTAGAGAGAAGTTACTTCTATCCAAACATTGAAAGTCATCCGACTCACTTGCGGAAAACAAAAATAGACTTTCCAAACATATTTGAAAAGTCATACATGCTGCAAGTGCACTTCAAGTCAACACGCTGCAAGTGTCACTTTCACACTTTCGAAAAGTTACCGCTATCCAAACAGCGCCTTAGATTGAAAGGTCAAAGCAAGAAACCTTTTCTAATAACTATGTCTGAACTTTAGTTCCCTCCACTAGCTACATTCCCTTTTGCATACACTTTCTCAAGTAAGGTGGCCGCACGGAAACCGTACCCGAAAAATGGCAAATGACGAGAATTTAAAATGAGATCATACAAAAGATAAGTTTCACGAGAGGCAGTAGCTAGGGGGTTCAACTCGGACGGGTTGCGCCGGGCTTGAGGTCAACCCGAGCCCAACCCAATGAATTATAAGTCAAGCTCGAGCCCAAGCCCAACCCGACCTCGGGTTCAATATATGAAGCCCAAGACCAAGCCCGGTGGATCGGGTTTGGCTCATATTGGATCGGATCCATCGGGTTTATCGGACTCTAATATAATATTTGAAATAATTTTAAACAAAAGTAATATTAAATTCATAATCAAATAGCAATGAAGTCTTAATCATTACAAAATACAAACTGAAATAAGATTTAGGATAAGAAGTTGAAGAGTTTGGGTGAAAAAAATTAAGATTTAAACTTTTTTATTTAAGAAGTATGAAAATATATATATATATATATATATATATATATATATATATATATATATATAAGTCGGGTTTCAGGTTCTTCGGGTAACCCGACATATTAACCCGAGCCCAAACCGATTTTTGATCGGGTTCAAATATTTTAACCCGAGCCCGAACCCGAATATCTTCAACCCTAACCCATTAACGGGTTTAGCCCGCCCGAGTTGCACCCCTAGCAGTAGCAACACTGATGCTGCCACAATGTCATCAAAATTCCAGAATCGTGAGGGTTATATGTTTATATCACAAACAGGAGTAGATATTGTATGCAAAGAAAGAACATTTTATCATTCATCTCACAAACGCAGTAGACCTCATACCTTCATTAAGTACTTTTCAGATAATTTCACTACTCCCTGAGTCGCAACTGCTCAATTCAAGATGTCCTGGCGATAGGCCAATAAATTACATCTTAGCATGATACCAGTAGTATAATGTACTTTCCTGTTTGTAAGGCAGAAAAATAGAAAGCATGAACTGCTTCTTACATTACATGAACCGCATGTACACTTTCTGGATACAATGTAAAAAATCATATTTGATCGGTATTCAGCAAAGGCATAATTTTTTGCAGTCCAATGGATTGGTAATACAGAGTATATGTATGTTCAAGTTCCTTGTGAGTTATCATCCAGTACTCCTATGAGACATTTCTCCAATAGGAACTCGAAATTCACCCGGGCATGATATTTATCTAGAAAGAAGTTAAAGAATACAAGACAAAAATAGCAAAGAGTATACTAAAATCAAAACATACTTTTGACATTCTATAAAAGTTACATAGTTTTTTTTTTTTTTTTTTTGAAAGATACGAAACTGGGAAGAGAAGTTGGCTGTTATATTCTTCAATTCCGAGAAAGGGGGAGGAGAGAGAAGGTTTTCCATCCATGTTTAAATAAAGGGGTACGAATCAATTTGATTGTTATTTATAAACTGTAGAAATGGGTCTAATTTCTCAGATAATAATATTGAGAGCTACTGCCTACTACTTATAGAGGGTCCAACCCCTCTTCATATTACATCTAACCGATGTGGGACTAAAGTCTCTTATTTACTCTCAACTAAGACCCTTAGTAAGACAGTCTGCCACTTGTTCTTCTGAGCGAACATAGTCAATCTTCAGTATCCCTTGTTCCAGCTTTTCCTTGATGAAGAATCGATCGATCTCGATGTGCTTCGTTCTGTCGTGCTGAACCGGATTGTTCGCTATACTTATCACAGCTTGACTATCGCTCAGAAGGTGCAATGGTGTCCCCTTGTCTAGCTTCAACTCTGTCAGCAGCGCCTTTACCCATAGCAATTCTGATACTCCTAGAGCCATTGCTCTGTATTCTGCTTCAGCTGTCGACCGTGCTACCACTGACTGTTTCTTGCTTCTCCATGAAACCAGGTTTCCTCCTACAAAAATACAGTACCCTGTGGTAGACCTTCTGTCGTCTATGCAGCTTGTCCAGTCTGCATCGCAGTATCCCTCAACATCTGTGCATCCATTCTTCTTGAACCACAGTCCTTTTTCCGGCGTCCCTTTCAGATATCTTAGAATCTGAAATACTGCATCCATATGACCCGTTCTTGGATCATGCATATAGCGGCTTACAACACTTACTGCAAATGAGATATCAGGGCGAGTATGCCCTAGATAAATCAGTCTACCTACTAGCCTTTGATATCTTTCGCGATCAACAGGCTTTCCTGCTTCTGCTCCCATCTTGCACTTCTGGTCAATTGGAGTGACTGCTGCTCGACATCCCAGCATTCCTGTCTCTTTCAGCAGATCTAGTGCATATTTCCTTTGTGAGAGAACAATTCCTTGTTCACCATCACACACCTCGATACCCAAAAAGTATCTCATCTCTCCCAGGTCCTTCACCTCAAACTCTTTGGCGAGTTTCGTCTTCAGCTTAGTGATCTCAACTACATCGGCACTATAGGCACAGGGCACGGCACAGTACTGGACCTCTGCTGTCTTCTTCTGTAAACTTGGAGCTCCTTTTCCCTTGTCTGCTTCTCCTCCTGCGTAATGTACGTATTGTCTTCGTCATCCGCCGTATCAGTATCATTGATACTTTCTCCCCCTTTCTTCCAGTGTGTCACGACAGGACAAGGTACCGATCCGACAACTACGTTTGGGTGTACTACCTCCCCCTCACGTCCAACACCCGCTGTGTGAGGCGTGTTCCCAAACGCAAAACCTTCGTCCGAACCATAATAAGGTTCCAGCTCTCTGAATGTAACGTCCATGCTTACAAACAGCTTTCGTTCAACCGGGCTCCAGCATACGTAATCCTTCTGTGTCCTGGTGTACCCAACAAAGACACACTTAACTGCTCGAGGATCCAGCTTACCAACGCCAGGCCTGTTATCGTGGACGAAGCATACGCAACCAAATACTTTCGGAGGAACGGTGTACGCAGTTGTCCCCGTGAGCATTTTCAAAGGCGTCTTCCAGTTCAGTAATTGAGAGGGCATCCTGTTGATGAGATAAGAGGCTGTCAAGACAGCCTGCCCCCACAAAAATTTAGGGACATTCATAGCCAGCATCATTGTCTGAGCTACCTCCAGCAGGTGCCTATTCTTTCGTTCGGCAACACCATTTTGAGCCGGTGTATATGCACAAGAAGTTTGATGCAGTATACCATGAGAGGATAAATACGCAGCAAACCTCTTATGGGTATATTCCGTCCCATTATCCGACCAAAAATACTTAATACGAGCATTATACTGTGTCTTTACCCGTTGATGGAGGCTTTGAAATGCCTCAAAAACATCATTTTTATTCTTCAGCAGGTAGACCCACGTTACGCGGGTAGAGCAGTCAATAAAAGTAACAAACCATCTATAACCGTTAACACCGTTTGTAGGACAAGGGCCCCACACATCGGAATGAATCATATCAAAAGCAGCAGAACATCGATGCCCAGAACTCACATAGGAGCTTCTGGTATGTTTTCCCAACTCACAAGCATCACAAACTAACAACTCTTTATTTGCTTTTTGATATAAGGACGGATACAGTCGACTAATAACGGGAAAAGAAGAATGTCCTACACGCTGATGGTGGAGGAGCAGCTTGGCTTCGACACTTCGACTTCGGACTTCCGGTTGTGCGTCTGCAACCAAAGATGCCAGTGCTCTATCCAGACCGTTCCTGTCTAAGTACCATAGACCCTTATGCCATGTGTCAGTGCCTAGTCGTCTCTCCGTTCCCTTCTCCTGAAAAGTTACCTTAGGAATATCAAAGGAAACAATACAGTTTAGATCAAGGATAATGGCGCTAATGGATATAAGATTGACAGGAAAGGAAGGAGCATGTAAGACATTAGATAGAGTGATGGAAGGAGTGCAATCAACAGTGTCTTTACCCGTAACAGGCCTGAAGGTACCATCAGCAGTCTGAATGCTTTCTGGCGGCGTTAGAGTAGAGTATTCCCGAAACTCACCTCGGGATCCCGTGACATGGCAAGATGCCCCAGAGTCCATAATCCAAGCTGGCTGAGAGACTGATGCAAGAGCACGCAGAGGTATACCGGCATTGGTTTGGGAGAAGTAAGTGCAGTAATCTCCTGTAGTGGACGGCGCCCCAGGAATGACTTGTCGTTCACCAGAACTAAGCTTTGAGCCGCACATCTTCTCGAGAACTTCTCTCTCAAATGGAGTGATGTCCGCCAGCTGATTGTCCCCACCTTCATCCGCCAGATGTGCCTTGTTGCCTCCAGAGTAAGTGCCCCTTCCACCACTCTAGCTGCCTCGACCACCTCGTCGTCCACCGCGACCACGGCCCCGACCATTCAAGGGAGTCCGTGTCGGTTTTGGGCAAAAGCGGATGTAATGCCCTGTGTCACCACAGTTGTGGCAAACGCCTTCCGTAGAAGGAGGCTGTGTGAAAGTGGCAAGAGCAGATATGTCAACTCCGGCCTACTCCCCCTGGGAGATACCCTTGGTAGGCATCAGCTTCAACCGTGCTTCTTCTTATGCCATGGCAGCTATAGCGTCTTCTAATGTCGGCAGCTGCGGTTGTGCGAGAAGTACATTCCTCCATTGCTCAAATGCAGGGTTGAGCCCCTTCAAAAACTTCATCATCCGTTGCCGCGAGATATAATCCAGAAATTTCTGAAAATGTTTTGCAAAAGCAGGTTCAACCTGAGCATCCTCCATGCCAAGAGGATCATACTGGTCAAGATCAGACCAGTACTTCTTCAACAAGGCAGCGTACTCAGAGATGGTACGATCGTCTTGGATTACCCGATCGAGCTCATCCTGCAGTTGGAAGACTCGTATGGGGTTACCCGAACCGGAGTACATGTCTTTCAATGTTCTCCAGATATCAGCAGCTCCCTCCATTGCTTCAACGTTACCCGACACTTGGTCGGTCAAAGAGGCTGTCAACCAACCAGCCACGACATTGTTGACAATGTCCCATATAGTAAACTCCTTCGAAGAGTGATCGACAGGGGCCTTGGTGTGGCCATCTACATAACCAACCAAGCCACGTCCCTTCAGCGTCCGTATCGCCTGCCGCGACCATTTCAAGTAGTTGGTCGTGCCTTCCAACTTCGTCTCCAGCTTGTCCAACTTCCCCATTTTGTACGGTGACGGATCTACATCAGTATGGGTCACGCGTGGGGTTGCCTCCGGTAATCTCTTGGTCAGGAGATCCTCGACCAGGGCCTTTATTTCTTCTGCTGTCAACTTTCCATAGATGGAATCCATGACTTCTTCAACTGCAATCAGTGAGGTGTTGAATATAGTATCCAACGGCATGATTTTATATCACATTTCAGATTTGTCTAATTTGTCTTAAATTAAATAACTCATGCACATTTCTAGTTTTTTTTAAATTATCGGTTCAGAACTTAGTGGTTGCCATAAGCTACTAAGTAGAGTTTTTAGAGGTTGCCGTCTCACCATATAAAAGAGTAAAAAATTCCCATCAATGCCACAGATCAGTTTCAAGTTTTAAGAATCAATTCAGCTGGCTTAATGGATATGGCTTTTAAAGTTCCAACATTGGATGGACTAATTACAGGTGTTGAGCAAGACTGGACAGGTAAATGGGAAGTCAGCTTTAGTTTAAAAGTTTTCCTAGCCTTTTCTGTCAAAGTGCTAAACTTTCATCATTCATTTTTTTATTCCGAGAAAAGTATATCTAAAAGGGGACATTCCAAAGCCTTCTTTTTTGCTTTCTAACTTGGATTATGTTAGAGCATTCTCTCCAGCTAGAAGGTAGTACTAGTTGTGTGAATGGCTTACGTTATGTTAGAGCATTACTCTCCAACTATAAGGTTCTGCTTGGCCGCCCCTCGGGAGTATTTATAGGTATGTAGTATCCTCTAAAACATTTATAGATAACTCTATAAAAAACTTCATACATAACTCTTTGTCACGCCCTAGAACCAGAATACTGGAGAGCGGGGGAATGACTCAGCCAGCTACGTATTACGGGTAGATGAATACCGTATAATACGATCAATGCTGTCTAACCAGACGAGGGGGTGCATACTACATGAAAGTCTTACTATAGTCATTTCACATCTATTGTCTCAATCATTCAAAACAAGAAACAGAAATAGAGAACATGTAAGATAAAGCAGTAAGGCGTCACAAACGCTCAGTCAAAATGTTCTTGAGATCTGGCTTTGCAAAACATAGCCAGATGGTATAGCAAGTATATACACAATTTTTATCAACTGCAGTCTGACTTTAGTTACAATTGTGCGAA
The DNA here is from genome assembly GCA_029216955.1 of Iris pallida. NCBI lineage: Eukaryota > Viridiplantae > Streptophyta > Magnoliopsida > Asparagales > Iridaceae > Iris > Iris pallida. The sequence goes on along the minus strand of JANAVB010021595.1, from coordinate 2,239,336 downwards.
AGTAAGAGCAAGACAATCCGACTAACATGTCGGTACCAAACGGCTAAGTATAAAGTAAATGACAAAACGAGCGGTGAAGTAAGGAAACCCACTCGAGTCCTCCTGCGATCATCCCTCTAGTATTGACCATCTTGGAGGTAGAAGTAAGCTGGATCCTTGGGGACCGGCTCTAAATCTGGCCATGCAAAACCAGAGAGGTTAGACCTCCAATAGCAAGTACCACAAGGAAGCACGATATGAGGAATTAAAACCAGTAAGTAAGAAAATATAATAATAGATCTCTGCTTTCCACTAGGATTCACATAACATCACGACACTTCGAACCAACCTCCCAACCAAACAAGGACAGAAGTTGGCCCGTCACGCCCTGACATTCTGATCATCTTAGTTAGGCAACAGAGTAGATACAATACACAAACAAATCATCTTTGAACGGCCAATCAATTCCTACGGCTTGCTATTGTGAGTCCCAAGTTATCCTGAAATTATGCAATTAGGGATTCCTCAGTTCTTACTATGTGCAAGCAAGGCTAGTCTATCCAATCAATCAATTGCGCCAATCATGTAGTTAGACGAGTCCCAGCGGGACGCCCGCCGTTATAGCATGTACAATAATATAAGCAGATACCGTTCCCTGCCCGTGTGACAGATTTACCGTATCTGTGGAAACCAGCCGGCCCGTCGGGCACTTAATAGTCCCAAGGGGGCTGCCATGTAAGAACTCAGGAATCCATTCTCTCCATGCCATCATTATTTTATTTAACTTAATAGTCTCTACGTTGCGTGAAGTTCCATGCCGTGGATCATGGTCGTTCAAATGAGTACTTTCGTACGGGGTACGATATGCGCAACTCTACAACGATACCCATGCGGCTATGTTATAGGTCTTACATAGCGTAATGCAACAATCAAATCTAACCACGGAGTAATCATGCCTTGACCATAAAGTACACATGCTGTTTTTGTAAGATAAAGAAATAAATAAAAATGAATAATTTGAAGCCTGCATGTGCCTGTATGCCAATATTCGGGATCGGCTAATCGAGTATAATAGTTCATTGCATGAACGTGTCTCATTTATTTCATTCAATAAGACAACTAGCCAGTCTCTTAGTTCCAACTAGGAACGCATGATCAATTATCAGTCAAGTAACAATCGGAGTCAATTCATGACAAAGCATAAAAGTCAAATTAGTATTAATCATGGTCGAGTCCATAACTAGTATAAAATAGTTGGTAATATATTCTTGAATCCAAGGAAAAGATCAACAAATTCATGTTGGGAGTTGAAAGAAATTCTAGCCATAATTCAGTTAATTAGGACATATAACAGTCAGAAACAACCAAATTATGCATATGCAGCCTATTCTGCGACATGTATGCAACTGCGACACCATATGCGCCTACTGCGACATAATATGCGCCTCATGTGGCTCAACTGCGACATGATATGCGCCTATCGCGACATGCGCCTCATGTGGCTCAACTGCGACATGATATGCGCCTACCGCGACATGCGCTTCATGTGGCTCAACTGTGACATGATATGCGCCTACCGCGACATGCGCCTCATGCAACATGCGCCTACTGCGACATGCGCCTCATTGCAACATGCACCTACCATGACATGTGCCTCATTGCAACATGCTGTGTGCCTTCCGCGACATGCGCCTCATTGCAACATGCGCCTACTGCGACATGCGCCTTCTGCGACATGCTGTGTGCCTTCCGTGACATGCGCCTCATTGCAACATGCGCCTACCACGACATGCGCCTCATGTGGCTCAACTGTGACATGATATGCGGTACTGCGACATGCGCCTTCTGCGACATGCTGTGTGCTTTCCGCGACATGCGCCTCATTGCAACATGCACCTACCGCGACATGTGCCTCATTGCAACATGCTGTGTGCCTTCCGCGACATGCGCCTCATTGCAACATGCGCCTACTGCGACATGCGCCTTTTGCGACATGCTGTGCGTGCTGCAGATGAATATAGGAACGAACCAAAATACTTTTTGCCATAACTTCCACAAAATAAATCGAAATCTAACTTTTTAAATGCCAAACTTTAGTAGAATTAAATTCTCTACAACATGGAACCACTTAATTTTGAAAACAACAATGTTTGATAGATCAAAACCCTAAATTTCATATGAAAACCAAAACTATGAAAACCAAAACTTAAAACTTAGATCTACACCCAACCATCCATGGAAAACAAAAACTTCAAGACCTAAACTTGTAGAGAAAGAGAAGATGAATAACATAAACTAAAAATAATTGGGGATGCATGAAATCCCTCATGGTGTGCAAGATGTACTTGCCTTTCCAAATGGATTAGGGTTTGGTGGAGGAGTAAATGTGAATGAATGAAGAGAGAGAGTGGAAGAAGAACTTTTATATCAAGGTCAAGTGGATCTCCACCATTCATTCTCTCCACCAAATCCAAGCCATCCATTCCTTTCCATGTTGAACCAAACCGAACCAAGTTGGTTTCCCATGAACCGAAATGAACCAAGAGCCAAGAAAAAGCAGAAAATAAAATACAAAAAAATTAATAAGCGCAAATTTGAAAAATTTTAAATACAGAATAAATGCATGATAAATATTGAATAAGTACATTCAAGAAGTACATGTATAAAATACTTTATTCTGGGAACGGGAAGTGACATCTCTACCCTCCTTAGAAAAATTCCGTTCTCGGAATTTCAGATCCAAGCAGGACAGAAATGTCAGAGCTAGACTAATCTAAGTACAAGTAATTGGAGCAAGTAGCTATTCTACAATGTCAAATAGCAAGTAATATATCTATGTTTAACAATCTACGATATCAAACAATTCTACTCATAAGGTGACAAGCATGAGGAGTTAAGACAATCAAGGTATATAGAGAGAGATATACCTTGTGAGTCAAACAGGTGCGGATACCGTGATCGGATATCATCCTTACGTTTCCACGTTGACTCTCCTAATGAGTGATGACCCCAAACAACCCGGACAAGGCTAATTGTTCGGTTCTTGAGTATCTTCTCTCTTCGGTCCAAAATGGACACAGGCTGTTCCTCGTAAGACAGGTTGGTACCAACAACCAGCTCAGAATGGTCAAGGACATGGCTTGGGTCCGATACATACCTTCGCAACTGAGATACATGAAATACGTCATGCACCTCTCATAACGAAGGTGGAAGGGATAAACGATAAGCAACATCGCATATCCTATCAAGAATAACAAAGGGTCCTACGTATCGCGGACTCAACTTCCCGCGAACGCCAAATCTAATGACCCCACGGGTAGGTGAGATCCGCAAGAACACGTGGTCCCCAACAGAAAACTCTAGCGGCCTACGATGCTGGTCCGCCCAATGACGATGCCGGTCCTGCGCAACTCGAAGTCGCTCTCTAATTTCCTTAACCACTTCAACCGTCTGAATGATCATTTCTGGGCCTAACATCTTCCTTTCTCCGATATCATCCCATGCAAGCGGCGACCTGCACTTCTTACCATATAGTGCCTCGAATGGCGCCATCTGGATACTGGCTTGATAACTATTGTTGTATGAGAACTCGACCAAGTGCAGGTGACTCTCCCAAGACCCTCCAAAATCCAAAGTGCAAGCTCGCAACATATCTTCTAAAGTCTGAATCGTTCTTTCTGATTGCCCATCCGTCTGCGGATGGTAGGCCATGCTAAATCTTAACTTGGTACCCAGACTATGATGTAAGCTCTTCCAGAAATGTGATGTAAAGTGGGTATCTCGATTCGACACAATACTGACAGGGACTCCATGCTGCCTGACTATCTGTTGCATATACAATTCTGCCAACTTTTCTGTAGATTGCCCTAATCTGAAAGGAAGAAAGTGTGCCACCTTCGTAAGTCGGTCCACTATCACCCAAATAGCGTCCTTACCACTTGGTGATCTCGGTAAACCGGTCACAAAGTCCATTGTAATATGCTCCCATTTCCATTCCGGGATAGGAAGCGGTTGCAATAATCCAGCTGGCCTCTGCTGTTCTGCCTTCACTTGCTGACATACCAAGCAACGGGAAACAAATCTAGCTATCTCTCTCTTTATCCCATTCCACCAGAAATGCTGCTTGATATCTTGGTACATCTTGGTTCCTCCAGGGTGAATAGAATACTGAGAACTGTGAGCTTCTGACATGACCTCCTGTCTGATATCTCCACTAGGCACACATAGACGTGATCCAAACCTAAGTGTACCATCTTCATGAATTCTCATCTCCTTCCTGAGTCCTGACTCACATTCTGCCCTAAGCTTCTGAATCCTTGGGTCTTGTGCCTGAGCTGCCTTGATCCTCCCTACCAAGTCGGATTAAACTTGCAGACTTGTTAGAACTCCTACTTCACTAGGAAGTATAACTTCGATGCCCATCTCCTGAAGGTCTTCTAAAATGTGCTTCTGTGTTGTCAACATAAATGCGCCGCCTCTCCGGCTGAGAGCGTCTGCTACTACATTAGCCTTGCCTGGGTGATACTGAAGCTCTACGTCATAATCTTTAATCAACTCCAGCCATCTTCTCTGCCTCATGTTCAGCTCCTTCTGAGTAAAGATGTACTTCAGACTTTTATGATCTGTGTACATCTCCACTCGATCACCATATAAGTAATGTCTCCATAGCTTCAGAGCAAACACTACTGCCGCCAATTCCAGATCATGTGTTGGGTAATTCTTCTCGTGGTCCCGAAGCTGCCTAGATGCATATGCTATCACCTTCCCATGCTGCATAAGGACACATCCAAGTCCTTTACCTGACGCATCATAATATACTGTAAAACCTCCGGGTCCAACTGGTAATGTAAGAATAGGTGCTGATATCAACTTCTGTTTCAAAGTCTCGAATGATGCCTGATATTCTGTCGACCAAACAAATGGTACATCCTTCCGGGTCAAGCAGGTCATAGGTGCTGAAAGCCTTGCAAAGTCTGATATGAACCTTCTGTAATATCCTGCCAATCCCAAGAAACTCCGCACATCAGCTACGGTCTTGGGTACTGGCCAACTCTCTACTGCTTCTATCTTCTTGGGATCTACTGCTACTCCAGCTCCTGATATGAGGTGACCCAAAAATGAAATATGATCCGACCAAAACTCACACTTGTTGAGCTTGGCATACAACTGGTTCTCTCTTAGAACCTGCAACACTTTCCTGAGGTGGTCTTCATGCTCCTCTTCACTGGCAGAATATACGAGAATGTCGTCAAGAAATACAACGATAAACTGGTCTAAATATGGCATAAAGATACGATTCATCAAATCCATAAATATTGCTGGAGCATTGGTCAAACCAAACGGCATTACTAAGAATTCATAATGCCCATACTTCGACCTGAATGCTGTCTTGGGAATATCCTCCTTCCGAACCCTCACTTGATGATACCCTGAACGAAGATCTATCTTGGAGAAAACTCTAGCTTTGCTCAACTGATCAAATAAGTCGTCGATCCTGGGTAGTGGGTACTTGTTCTTTACTGTCGCCGCGTTAAGCTTCCTATAGTCAATGCACAATCTGGATGACCCATCCTTCTTCCCCACAAGTACTACTGGTGCTGCCCATGGTGACACGCTAACTTGGATAAACTTCTTTTCCTTCAATTCCTCTATGTGCTGATATACCTTGGCCTGCTCTGAATCCCCCATTCTGTAAACTCGATCTGATATCGGTTTAGTTCCAGGTGCTAATTCTATACTGAACTCAATATCTCTAACCGGTGGTAGCCCTGGAAGTTCTTCGGGAAATACGTCTAGAAATTCTTCAACTACCTTCGGAACTTGAACTTCTTCCATTGCCGTTATTACTCCCTGCTCTTGTTGAGTTGCTACTGATCTGACTAAGGTAAACCGCTTCATGCCTGGAATATCAAAAGATACACTCCCACTACGACAATCTATTGTCGTATGACTGTCTTTCAGCCAGTCCATGCCTAAGATAACGTCGAAATTTCCAACAGGAAATTCTATCAACCGGGCGGGTAAGGAATGGCCACAAACTACAACGCTACACGCTAGAATAACTCTACTAACTCCTACGAGCCCATTGCCAGTGAGTATATTCAACCTCCCTAGCAATGCCTCGAACTCCATTCCTAGCCGTGTCACAAATTGTGCAGATATAAATGAGTGTGATGCTCCTGAATCAAACAATGCTACTGCGGGATATGAGGCGACGAGAATGTTACCTGCCACAACATCTTTCGATGCTAATGCCTCCTCCAAGGACAGAGTGAATGCCTGCCCTCGACCTCCTTGTTGGTTCCCATGTTGCGGCCTAGCCTGGTGCTGCTGCTGGCCCCTGCCTTGGTGATGTTGGGGTGGTCTATGCTGGTGTTGCTGCATCGGCGGTCCCTGCTGCCGAAACATCTGAGCCTGCGGACGCTGTGCCAACGGCCTTACTGCCACTGCTGGTCCTCGATACTAGCCTGCCCCTGGTGCTGGCAGAACAAGAAACTGCTGCCCTGGTCCTCCTGACCTCGAATTTATGGGACATGTGGTAACCCGATGGTCTGGATTTCCACATATCAGACATAGTCCATTCAATGTCCGACACACATCTCTAGTGTGTCCCATCTTCCCACAATAAGTACAGCCCACCGGAGGTTGCTGGTTCTTCTTCTGTTGCTATTGCTGCTGCCTGGGTGGTGCTGGTCCTCGTATCGCCACATCGTGGATACGAATGCCAGTGGATGGTGCTGTTGTTCGGGGCGCTGCTCCCCCTCCTCCTTCAATCTGACTGTGGGATCTCTTCTGACCCCCAGTCCTTACTGCAAGCCTCTGAATGGTGATCTCATGCCTTCGAGTCGCCGTCAATATCTCATCAAAAGTCTGGTAATTGTGCCCCTCGATCAATTGCAAGAGTTCAAGATGAAACCCTTGCTGAAACCTCATAGCCCTCTGGCTCTCTATTGCTACCATCTCTGGGGAGAACCTACTCAATCTGCAGAACTCCGCTGCATAAGGATCTACCATCTTGTCGGCCTGCCTGAGGCTGATAAACTTCTATTGTAGCTCAAACCGTGCCACAACTCCATAGTACTTGGTCTTGAATCTTGCTGTGAAATCGTCCCAAGCCACAGGATGTCTGATGCCCACTTCCTCTGATTTCCACCAATCACGTGCGAGATCCTGAAGTAACAACTTCACTAGATCCACACGTTCTTCTGCTGGTACCTTAGCTGCTGTCAGAATAGCCTCCATATCCTTAAGCCATGCATCTGCTGAGATGGCATCCTCCGTGCCCTCGAAACGGCGGGGTTGTACTTACAAAACCTGGCTGATGCTCCTGAATCTGGCCTTGCCCCTCTTTCCAATGCTGTCTGCAATCCTTGCTTGAGTAGCACATTCTGCTCTTGTAGCTGAGTGTGCATGCGTTGCTGGGCCAACATCTGATGTTGCTGAGTAGCCATCATTCCTCTCATGATCTCCAGAAGGGCTGGTGTGTCCACTTGGGTAGGTGGAACTGTCGGTGGTGGTGGAATGTCCGAATACTGTGATCCAGCTGCTGGCTCCACTATCACTTCTTCCTGGGTAGCCTCCTGAGGTGAGACTGGCCCTTGTTGCCGACCAACCTGGTCAGGTTGTCCATGTTGCTCCTGCTGTTGCTGCCCAGCTCTGACCGATGCGGACGAAGTGCCCCTAAGAAAAGGGACAAGAGAACAATCAAACAACCGGACATGAAGGATCAATGAAGTCAAAGGATACCGGAATGTCAAGCAAGGGTTGAGGATAACGAATCATGAGATCAAGAAGGAACACGTGTGATTGAGACATCCTATAAATCAAAAATACCCCACAAGTCTGAAATCAGACCTGCATGGGCCACCATTAAAACCTTGTCACGCCCCAGAACCAGAATACTGGAGAGCGGGGGAATGACTCAGCCAGCTACGTATTACGGGTAGATGAATACCGTATAATACGATCAATGCTGTCTAACCAGACGAGGGGGTGCATACTACATGAAAGTCTTACTATGGTTATTTCACATCTATTGTCTCAATCATTCAAAACAAGAAACAGAAATAGAGAACATGTAAGATAAAGCAGTAAGGCGTCCCAAACGCTCAGTCAAAATGTTCTTGAGATCTGGCTTTGTAAAATATAGCCAGATGGTATAGCAAGTATATACACAATTTTTATCAGCTGCAGTCTGACTTTAGTTACAATTGTGCGAAAGTAAGAGCAAGACAATCCGACTAACATGTCGGTGCCAAACGACTAAGTATAAAGTAAATGACAAAACGAGCGGTGAAGTAAGGAAACCCACTCGAGTCCTCCTGCGATCATCCCTCTAGTATTGACCATCTTGGAGGTAGAAGTAAGCTGGATCCTTGGGGACCGGCTCTAAATCTGGCCATGCAAAACCAGAGAGGTTAGACCTCCAATAGCAAGTATCACAAGGAAGCACGATATGAGGAATTAAAACCAGTAAGTAAGAAAATATAATAATAGATCTCTGCTTTCCACTAGGATTCACATAATATCACGACACTTCGAACCAACCTCCCAACCAAACAAGGACAGAAGTTGGCCCGTCACGTCCTGACATTCTGATCATCTTAGTTAGGCAACAGAGTAGATACAATACACAAACAAATCATCTTTGAACGGCCAATCAATTCCTACGGCTTGCTATTGTGAGTCCCATGTTATCCTGGAATTATGTAATTAGGGATTCCTCAGTTCTTACTATGTGCAAGCAAGGCTAGTCTATCCAATCAATCAATTGCGCCAATCATGTAGTTAGACGAGTCCCAGCGGGACGCCCGCCGTTATAGCATGTACAATAATATAAGCAGATACCGTTCCCTGCCCGTGTGACAGATTTACCGTATCTGTGGGAACCAGCCGGCCCGTCGGGCACTTAATAGTCCCAAGGGGGCTGCCATGTAAGAACTCGGGAATCCATTCTCTCCATGCCATCATTATTTTATTTAACTTAATAGTCTCTACGTTGTGTGAAGTTCCATGCCGTGGATCATGGTCGTTCAAATGAGTACTTTCGTACGGGGTACGATATGCGCAACTCTACAACGATACTCGTGCGGCTATGTTATAGGTCTTACATAGCGTAATGCAACAATCAAATCTAACCACGGAGTAATCATGCCTTGACCATAAAGTACACATGCTATTTTTGTAAGATAAAGAAATAAATAAAAATGAATAATTTGAAGCCTGCATGTGCCTGTATGCCAATATTCGGGATCGGCTAATCGAGTATAATAGTTCATTGCATGAACGTGTCTCATTTATTTCATTCAATAAGACGACTAGGCTGTCTCTTAGTTCCAACTAGGAACGCATGATCAATTATCAGTCAAGTAACAATCGGGGTCAATTCATGACAAGGCATAAAAGTCAAATTAGTATTAATCATGGTCGAGTCCATAACTAGTATAAAATAGTTGGTAATATATTCTTGAATCCAAGGAAAAGATCAACAAATTCATGTTGGGAGTTGAAAGAAATTCTAGCCACAATTCAGTTAATTAGGACATATAACAGTCAGAAACAACCAAATATGCATATGCGGCCTATTCTGTGACATGCATGCAACTGCGACACCATATGCGCCTACTACGACATGATATGCGCCTCATGTGGCTCAACTGCGACATGATATGCACCTATCGCGACATGCGCCTCATGTGGCTCAACTACGACATGATATGCGCCTACCGCGACATTCGCCTCATGTGGCTCAACTGTGACATGATATGCGCCTACCGCGACATGCGTCTCATGCAACATGCGCCTACTGCGACATGCGCCTCATTGCAACATGCGTCTACCGCGACATGCGCCTCATTGCAACATGCTGTGTGCCTTCCGTGACATGCGCCTCATTGCAACATGCGCCTACTGCGACATGCGCCTTCTGCGACATGTTGTGTGCCTTTCGCGACATGCGCCTCATTGCAACATTTGCCTACCACGATATGCACCTCATGTGGCTCAACTGTGACATGATATACGGCTACTGCGACATGCGCCTTCTGCGACATGCTGTGTGCCTTCCGCGACATGCGCCTCATTGCAACATGCGTCTACCGCGACATGCGCCTCATTGCAACATGCTGTGTGCCTTTCGCGATATGCGCCTCATTGCAATATGTGCCGACTGCGACATGCGCCTTCTGCGACATGCTGTGCGTGCTGCAGATGAATATAGGAACGAACCAAAATACTTTTTGCCATAACTTCCACAAAATAAATCGAAATCTAACTTTTCAAAAGCCAAACTTTAGTAGAATTAAATTCTCTACAACATGGAACCTCTTAATTTCGAAAACAACAATGTTTGATAGATCAAAACCCTAAATTTCATATAAAAACCAAAACTATGAAAACTAAAACTTAAAACTTAGATCTACACCCAACCATCCATGGAAAACAAAAACTTCAAGACCTAAACTTGTAGAGGAAGAGAAGATGAATAACATAAACTAAAAATAATTGGGGATGCATGAAATCCCTCATGGTGTGCAAGATGTACTTGCCTCTCCAAATGGGTTAGGGTTTGGTGGAGGAGTAAATGTGAATGAATGAAGAGAGAGAGTGGAAGAAGAACTTTTATATCAAGGTCAAGTGGATCTCCACCATTCATTCTCTCCACCAAATCCAAGCCATCCATTCCTTTCCATGTTGAACTAAACCGAACCAAGTTGGTTTCCCATGAACCGAAATGAACCAAGAGCCAAGAAAAAGCAGAAAATAAAATACAAAAAAAATTAATAAGCATAAATTTGAAGAATTTAAATACAGAATAAATGCATGATAAATATTGAATAAGTACATTCAAGAAGTACACATATAAAATACTTTATTCTGGGAACGGGGAGTGACACTCTTCTACCACTTTTATTAGATATATCCAGAGAATTCTACAATTTCACCAAGACTACTACTAGCACCTAGTAGTTTGGGAGGGAAGAATGAACTACTCAATGCTTAGTATCAGAGAAGCACATGAAGGAGTATTAGAATAGAAGATGATGCACTTCTCAAGAAAGAAAATTACGGAACTCCATATGTGCATTGTACTTATTGAAGAGCCTACAAGAGTCTTCTACATTACAAGAAAGAAAAGGAATGTATATGTAGAACGCTCTCTCTAGAATTCTCTAGACATGTTCCAGAATATCAGAATGTCACGCATGCCTATAAATACCCATAAAGGGAGGTCAAGCAATCAAATGAGCAACACCTCTACTACCTTGTACTTGAGAGAAATTCTCGAACGCAGATTAAGTAATAAAGTCATATACGTAACTACGACCAACTACTCCCTTGTGGTTGGAGAGATGCTCCAAGATAAAGTAGGTCATCGAGTGATCAGGTCATCAAGAATACTACTACTAATTTGTAGTTGGAGATAAGGGGTCCAACATAATGTAACAACTACTTCTTGTACGAAGTTGGAGAGAAGTACTAAAAAATAAAGAGTATATTTGTTCCACTTGAGTCCCTCTAGACAACTTTTACCCCGCTATCAATTCCTCTATCACTAGTCTTCAGCTCACTACAAATACCTACGGTATCAGAGCAAACCAACATAATCAATGGCCTTACTAGACTTTATTTAGGACACGACCGACTGACAATCCTGAACTGACCTAAAATTGTAGTTTGGAGCTATATCAAAAACCAATCCATATTGGTCAGATGCCAGAAAGGACAAATTATAGGTTCCGGCAAGGCTAAGCCAAACCGTAAAGAGTTTATAAAGTGGTATGGAGTAGTTGCCAATGTTAACCCTAATATAATTACACACCTAAAATTTAAATCTGTTGAGAATCAATAAGGGACTTTTAGTCCCACATCGGAATATGTAGTATGTAGAGGAGCTAGACTCCCTATAAGTAGTGAAGTAGTCCATCAATAAAATTAATCTACCTATTATTTTCTACATGGTATCAGAGCCATAACTCTCTCTCTCGCTCTCTCTCCACAAAACAAAATTTTTTTTCTTCCCCTGCCCCCAGCTGCCGACCCTACGCTGCCCCCCTCCCACCGGCTACCACACCCTCCCGACCCCTGCCAGCCCTTACCGCCCCCCTGAAGCTCCTCCAGCCCCTACCACACCCCCTGAAGCTACTACCAGCTCCTCCCGCCCCCCCCTTTAGCACCCGCCTGAAGCACCTCCCGCCTCCTACCGACCCCCCCCTCTCCAGCACAGTTCCGCCCCCCACCCCCCTCCAGCACAGTTCCGCCCCCCCCAGACCCCCCCGACCAGAACCCCCCTCCGACCCCCCCCGACCAGAACCCTCCCCCCCGACCCCCCCCGACCAGAACCCCCCCCCGACCACCCCCTGCAGGACCCCCCCCGACCCCCCCCCCCCGACCCCTCTCTCCTGCAGCAGCCCCATCAAACCCTAACCCTAACCCTAATCCTAGCTTTTTGCCATGGAAACCCTAACCCTAGACCTAGCAGCCCCATCAAACCCTAACCCTTGCTTTTAACATAAAAAAAAATAGCGTATTTCGAATAGAGACGGCTGTCAAATCCTTATTTGCACCAACTCTGTTCCGTGCGTACGCCGTTTGGAACTAACAAATGCTTTATTTGTTATTCCTTCTTCATATCGGGATCTATGCAGAGACTGATCATGTCTTCTCTGGTGTCCTGACGTGTTCACTTTACATGCGCGTGCCGGTGCTGGCCAAGTTAGTAGCACATTAGTAAAGTCTCTGGCGTTGAAGCAGACGACGTCGACGACGACGTTGGGTCAGTTGCAGACTCCGATGACGACGAAGAAGACGATGACTTGAGTTCACAGTTGAAGCCGCCATGGATTCGATCAGTGGCAAACTGACGGCCGAAGAGATGAAGGCCTTGGTTGATGATATCTTATCCAAGAGATTAACCGAGGTAACCCCACGTATGATCCATACTGATGTGGATCCGTCGCCTTATAAAATGGGGAAGCTGGAGAAGCTGGAGACGAAGTTGGAAGGAACTTCCAACTACTTGAAGTGGTCGCGACAGGCGATGCGGACACTGAAGGGACGTGGCTTGGTTGGCTATGTCACTGGCCAAGCCAAGGCGCCAGCCGATCACTCCACCAAGGAGTTTGCTGTGTGGGAGATTATAAACAACGTCGTGGCTGGGTGGTTGACTGCCTCTTTGACCGACCAGGTGTCGGGCAATGTCGAGGCTATGGAGGCTGCTGCTGATATATGGCAAACTCTCAAAGATATGTACTCCGGTTCTGACAACCCTATGCGAGTCTTTCAACTACAAGATGAACTCGATAGGGTGGCCCAAGACGACCGTACCATCTCTGAGTACGCGGCCCTGTTGAAGAAGTATTGGTCTGATCTGGATCATTATGATCCTCTTGGGATGGAAGATGCACAAGTCGAACCAGCCTTCGCAAAGTACTTTCAGACGTTCCTGGCATATATTTCCCGGCAGCGTATGATGAAATTCCTGAAGGGACTAAACCCTGTATTTGAGCAGCGACGGAATATCCTCCTATCCCAACCCACGCTTCCGGCCTTGGAAGAAGCTATAGCTGTTATGACACAGGAAGAAGCTCGACTGAAGTTGATGCCCAACAAGGGCTCCTCCCAGGGGGAGCCAGTCGCGGTTGAAAAGTCTGCCCTTGCTGCCTTCAATCAACCTCCATCTATGGGTGTGTTTGTCACAATTGTGGTGACTCCGGACATTACATCTGATTTTGTCCAAAACCCTTGCACAATCAGTCTACTGATCGAGGACGGGGTCGTGGAGGCCAACGTGGTGGTAGAGGAAGATATGCTGGTCGAAGGGGCGGCCACAAAGCAAATCTGGCGGAAGAAGGGGGAGAGCATCACCTGGCTGAAATAACCCCGCTTGAGCGGGAGTTCCTTGAGAGGTTGCGTAGCACAAAGCTGGGTTCGGCCGACAGTCCTGGGGCGTCTTCAACTCGGGAGATCACTTCACTTGCTTTGCCCAAATCAGCATCGATAATTCTGCACGTGCTCTTGCATCTATCCATCAGCCAGGATGGATTATGGACTCTGGGGCATCTCGCCATGTCACGGGGTCCCGTGGTGCGTTTTGAGAATATACTCCCCTAACATTGCTGGAGAGTATTCAGACCGCTGATGGTACATCCAACCCTGTAATGGATAAAGGCACTGTCGCATGTACCCCTTCCATCACTCTAACCAATGTCCTTCATGCTCCATCTTTTTCTGTCAATCTTCTATCCATTAGTGCCATTATACTTGATCTTAACTGTACTGTTTCCTTTGACATTCCTCAGGTGACTTTTCAGGAGAACGGGACAGGACGACGACTTGGGACTGGCACATGGCATAAGGGGCTGTGGTATTTAGACAGGACTGGACTGGATAAAGCATTGGCATCCTTGGTAGCAGACGCACCATCAGAAACTTCATGTCGCAGAGTTGAAGCCGACTTGCTACTCCACCACCAGCGTGTCGGTCATTCCTTTTTCTGGTTATTGGTCGAATGTATCCGTCCTTATATCAAAGGGCTGATAAAGAGAAGTTATTTTGTAATGCATGTGCTTTGGGAAAACATACCAGAAGCTCGTATGTGAGCACAGGGAATAGGAGTTCAGCTGCTTTTGACTTGATACATTCAGACGTATGGGGCCCTTGTCCTACAACCGGGATTAGCGGCTTTCGATGGTTCGTCACCTTTATTGATTGTTATACCCGTGTGACATGGGTCTACCTTCTGAAGAATAAAAGTGACGTCCTTGAGGCCTTTCAGGACTTTCATTGACGAGTGGAAACACAATATGGCGCTAAAATTAAGTGTTTTCGATCCGACAATGGGACGGAGTATACGAATAAGTGGGTTGCTGAGTATTTTTCCACTCATGGAATACTTCATCAAACTTCATGTGCTTATACTCCGGCTCAAAATGGTGTGGCGGAACGAAAGAACAGACACTTGCTGGAAGTTGCACGGACGATGATGCTGGCTATGAATGTCCCGAAACACTTATGGGGGCAGGCTATATTGACGGCCTCTTATCTCATCAACAGAATGCCATCTCAGGTATTGGACTGGAAGACACCATTGGAGATGCTTACTGGAGCAACTACATACACTGTTCCACCAAAAGTTTTTGGATGTGTATGCTTTGTCCAGGATAATCGGCCAGGCGTTGGCAAACTGGATCCTCGGACAGTTAAATGTGTCTTTGTCGGTTACACGGCAACTCAGAAGGGTTATGCCTGTTGGAGTCCAGTCGAGCGGAAGATGTTTGTCAGCATGGACGTTACTTTCAGAGAACTCGAACCATACTATGGTTCGGATGAAGGTTCCGCATTTGGTGACACACCTAACACAGATGGTGTTCGATGTGAGGGGGAGATAATAAGCCGAAATGTAGTCGTCGGATCGGTTCCGTGTCCGGTTGTAGAAAACTGGACGAAAGGGGGAGAGCACAGTGACTCAGATACAGAAAATGAAGAAGAAGATCCATATGTTACGCAGGGGGAGCAGCAGACAAGGGAAAAGGAGCTCCAAGTCTACAGAAGAAGACAACAGAAGTCCAGTACTGTGCCTATGCCATGCCCTGTGCCTACTGTACCAAGTCCCTTGTCTACTCCTTCTCCAACTCCTAAAGATGTTGCCCCCGCACTGAATCACTCGGATTCTGAAGCGGATCTCTCCGACTCGGATGGTATGATCTCTCCACCACCTATTGCTCCCTTAAGGAGATCTTCTCGCATCAATGCGGGTAAGGCTCCTGCTCGTTTTGATGATTACGAACATGACATTGCCAACTTCTTGTCTTATTCTAACATTTCTTTGAATTATCGAGCCTTTATTGCATCGTTAGACTCTACTTCGTTGCCCAAGTGTTGGCAGGAAGCAAAGAAAGATCCAAGGTGGAAAGCTGCAATGATGGAAGAACTTGGAGCACTGGAGAAAAATAAGACATGGGAGTTGGTTCCATTACCCAAAGGAAAGAAAGTTGTGGAATGCAAATGGGTGTACACAGTAAAAGAGACGCCAGAAGGAAAAGTAGAGCGGTACAAGGCGAGGTTGGTTGCAAAAGGATTCACACAGTCATATGGAATAGACTATGATGAGACTTTTGCCCCAGTAGCAAAAATGAGTACCGTGAGAACTCTGGTCTCCATTGCAGCGAACTATGGGTGGAAGCTGTACCAGTTGGATGTGAAGAATGCCTTTCTTCATGGGGATCTGCAAGAAGAAGTATACATGGAGCTCCCGCCTGGGTGCTATGCGACGGAATCAAACGGAGGGACGTCACAAGAAAAGGTGTATAAACTGAAGAAGTCACTATACGGGCTCAAGCAATCTCCTCGAGCCTGGTTTGACAGATTCAGAAAGGCTATTACAGGCATGGGATACCGTCAAACAAATGCAGATCATACGGTCTTCCTTCAGCATGTAAGAGGCCACATCACTATACTTGCTGTATATGTGGATGATATAGTGATCACAGGTGATGATGACGTTGAGATCACTAAACTGAAGTCAAAACTCGCGAAGGAGTTTGAAGTGAAAGATTTAGGAGCGATAAGGTACTTTCTAGGTATCGAGGTGTGTGAAGGCGAACAAGGAATTGTTCTCTCACAGAGAAAATACACACTAGATCTGCTAAAGGAGACAGGGATGATGGGATGCAAAGCAGCGGTCACTCCAATTGACCAGAAGTGCAAGTTAGGAGCAGAAGCAGGAGAGCCCGTTGATCGTGAAAGATATCAACGACTTGTAGGGAGATTAATTTATCTGGGACACACTCGCCCTGATATCTCATTTGCGGTGAGTGTAGTGAGTCGCTACATGCATGATCCAAGAAAGGGTCATATAGAAGCAGTATTTCAGATCTTGAGGTATCTGAAAGGAACGTCGGAAAAGGGGCTATGGTTCAAGAAGAATGGACGCATAGAAGTTGAGGGATACTGTGATACAGACTGGGCGAGCTGCATAGACGACAGAAGGTCTACCACGGGATACTGTTGTAGGAGCGTAAAAAGTGTTTCAATGAGGGAGTCATCTCAGTCATAAGTGGCCCGCTTTACGCCTAACAGAGCAGGGAATTTCTTTACGCCCAAGACAAGGCTAATTGTATTACGCCTAAGCAGATTGATCTTTTTACGCTTGGGTCTACACCGGTGATTTTACGCCAAGGACTGAAGCAGCCTCTTTCACGCTGGACAAAAGCCATCAAATCTCGCATTTAAATTTGACTTTGACGTGAAGATATCAATGATGGCATTTACCACAGAATTCAATAGAATTTGTCTCATACAAAGACCATTGTTGTCGTTTATAGAGATCGAGCTACTTTACGCTCACTGAATGGTTTCTTTTACGCACGGGGTTTTATATGAGTCTTTACGCTCATAAAAAACAATGTGTGCGTGAAGTCTATTTGAGCTATTTTACGCTCAAGGTTATTCGATAACCGCTTTACGTTGGAAACCCATGACAGAGCTAGTTTGCGCTCATCTTTTTACGCCCGATTCGTTCTGGCCAGTCTGGAACGTGGTGTGCCTACGTGGTCTTCATGCCACCTATTTCGAAGAACGTGTGTACATGTATCCTATTCTTACTGAAATGATGGGACACGTGTCAGCACATACAGAGGATGATTCTGATCGTGGAGGGCAGTTGTTAGCGTAAAGACAGATGTTGATACTCTTTTACGCACGAAAGCCCCAGTCT
Source organism: Iris pallida (assembly GCA_029216955.1). Classification (NCBI taxonomy): domain Eukaryota; kingdom Viridiplantae; phylum Streptophyta; class Magnoliopsida; order Asparagales; family Iridaceae; genus Iris; species Iris pallida. Next base: position 2,221,641 of record JANAVB010021595.1, on the reverse strand, counting down.
ATAAATAGACTCATTTTTTCTCATACAACAGACACACACAGAGGGAGAGACATGAGAGAATACAGAGATCAGAGCTTCGAGATTTTGATTCTCTAGAGCATCCTTCTTCAACTTTTCTTCCAGAACAAAGTGAAGCAAAGCAGGAAAGCATTCGGCCTCGCCATCAGTGCCCAAGTGCGTCGATACCTTTCTGGTGCATTAGTTCTTCCAAATTGTTCTATTTCAAGCAGTGATCTTCATCATCATCATATGGTCCAAGGAACAAAGTGATCGTTTACGAATTAGACTTCCATAGCAATACTTTCCCAGAATCAAATTTGTACTTCTCGTACTTTTCTTCTTGTTTTTGTTTTCAAAAGCCAATTCCTCCAAGGCATTTTGTTAATCGAAACAAAAATGGCGACTCTGCTGGGGACGACCTTCTTCTCTGACGAGGAGGCGATTGCTCAATATGATGATGTTTCGGTCGGTTCGACCAAGAAGACTCTGGTGGTACACTTCGACCAGACTGCCTATGAAGAGATGCTCCGAACTGGGGGTGGTTCTCGCCATTCCAATGTTCAAAAGTCTCGCAAATCACGAAAAGTTTGGATTCCCAAATCCAAAGTGATTTCTGATCTCTCTGCTGCTTCTGTTGACAAGGGGGTTCTTCCCACTCCTGTCGTAGGGGCTCCTATTCATAACGAGGCAGTCCCTACTTCAAAATTGCACTCGAAGTGTGACGATTTGTCTCCCGTTTGTAACGGTGAAGATAACCAGGTTTCATACCCACCGTATAAAAATCAAGTTTTACGCTCAGTGGGTAAGAACCAAATTTTACGCTCAGTTCATAAGAATGAGACTCTCGTTCGTAATGGGGCAGACTCTAAAGCTTGTGCTTCTGGGTGTAAGAATCAGTCTCCCGTCGGTGACGTGGTAGGCCCAAATAAATTACGCTTCTCGCGTAAAACAAAATCTCCCGTTGGAAACGTGGCAGATAACAAGATTTTACGTTCCATGCGTAAAGATAAATCTCCTGTCTATGACAGTATAGATAAAATTCACAAAGATGCTCACATGTCGAATGTGAATGTATCTAAATGTGTGCAGCGTAAAAATATTGTTGGTAAAACTTCCGTTCTACACCAACGACCTTCTTATACTGCTTTACGCAAGGTACCAAATTTATAAATCACACACCAGGAAAATGGAGTCCTGCGTGCTAAATCTTAAGATTTACGCACACAATTCTAAGCGCGTAGAAATGTACAATTTGGTTCTGCGAATGCAGCCAGTAATCTTCTTTATACACAAGGGACTAAACGTTTTTTCACCCCCAATGTAATAAAGAAGAATACTTCATCCACTCCTTCTGACTTACGTGAATTGCTAATACAAAAGCGTAAGAATAGACAATCTCCGGTGACATTCCCCCAAGAAAAACATCTTTGTGAATACCACCAGGTTGTGATCAACTGTTGTTGTTCGGCTTCAAGACGATCAGTTTTTGATCGATTGAGTTTCAATGTACCTCCACATCAAGCTGAAGACCAAGAACATGAACCGCCATATGTGTCAGTCAACATGGCATCTCATACTAACAGAGGACGACGTCCAAGACGGAACACGTCCCAAACTCCAAGTCAACAACAGTTCAACATGCTTCTTGATTCCTTTGAAGGAGTATATCAGAATACTCGATCAAGAAGACGAAGACAATTGCAGACTTCTGATTCAGAGGCTGGGGGTACTCATCTTTTGAGTCTGATACCGATAGCGTGGATTCGTACTTCTATATAAACCCTTCTGTATCTTCAAGAGAGGTTGAATCCTACGCTGTTGGAGATGAGCCAGAGACGTCATCTGCTAATATAGAACAATGTCTCACTGCTGTTGAACAATCACTGAAGGATATGCTTAACATGGTGCAAAACATGCATCAAATAATTTTGAATCAGCAAACTGCTCAACCGACAGCAGTGACACCGGCACCAGTAGCAGCACAAACTCAAGATAGTCAAGGGGCTGAAATACCTTTGAATATTCAAGAGCCCGCTGCTAATCAAAATTCTGCATCTCCGGATCCCATTCTTCCAGAAGATGTACCACCTCCAGTGGGGATCATGGTGTATCCAACGACTACTCAGTCAAATGTGCTTCCTCAAACCAGTGAAGCCATTCAAGCAGTGCGTGAACTTAAAGCACAGTTTGAAGTTTTGAGGCACAAAGATCAACTCCAGAGGCTAGGGATTAAGCAACCTTATCCTCCTCATTGGAATGACGTACCCTTTCCACCGAAGTTCAAGCCACAATCCATGGTTTTGTTCGATGGAAAAGCATCTCCCAGTCAATATATCAATTACTTTGATATTATGACTGTACACTTGCAGAAAAATGATGCTCTTCTCACCCGAGTGTTCATCGGATGTCTGACGGGTTCAGCTTACGACTGGTATCGCAGCTTACCTGATAACTCTATTTCGTCTTTTGACGAATTCAAAGCAATGTTCCTCTCCCGCTTCTATGAAGGAGGTATGGACATAAACATGTCCTCCTTGATAGAAATCAAACAAAAGGAGAAAGAAGATACTCGGACATTCATTGAACGCTTCCGACAGGCTACTCTAAAGATGCCTCCTGGTATGCCAGATTCAGCGTTGATTGACACATGCAAGATGAATCTGCGACCATCCATCGCTGTCTTCACGGGTTCCCAATTCATAGATTGGGCTTCGTTCATTATAGCAGCGGTTTCTGCCGAGACCAATGGTAGGTTGGCTCGCGAACATGGGATAATTTTTGCGTCAGAAGATAAAAGGAAGAAAAATAATCCTGGCAATAATCCCGGCAATCGTAATGTGAAAGGAAAAGATACTCTTATGGTCAATCTTTCCAAGAGCAAGACGACATCAAGCAATCAAGAATCTTCCAAGCTAAAGGAAGAATACTCCTTTGACGAAAGTGATATCCCAGGGATATTACAATGTCTGGTCAAAAGTGATAAACTTCAGATTCCAGAGCCAAAAAGGCCTAATGAGGTAAATTTGACTGACAATCCCAAGTATTGTATCTATCATAGATACATTAATCATCCTACCAGTGCTTGCTATGTCTTGAAAAGAAGATCCAAGAGCTGATAAATGGTGGCGCCATCGCTTTAACCAATGATGACCATACGGTGACAACCAATATGGTTTCTCTTCAGTTTGGGGATTTTCCTCCACAGCAAGTCCCAGATGGAATTATACCGATTCCGAAGGCGACGATAAAAATTATGAATATCCCGCCGGCCAGAGAAAAAAATACAGGATTGCTGCCTCTCACATTGAAGAATGGTGAAATCATGTGGGTACATCCTGACTTAGTGCCTGAACTGGAAAATGAAGGTAAAACTTCAGAATCCAAGAAAGGCAAGAAAGTCAAAACTTGCAACATGATTTCTCATATTATTCCAGATCCTGATGATCTGGATCATCTATGGAACGGCCTCCCTCTGGAAGATAGACTGAAAGGACTAAACATCTGTCCTCCAAGTCTAGCTTCTCCTACCAAGCTCAAGCTTACTCATCAGCAGTAGCTAGCCATGAATAGTATTCCTTTATACCGGGCACAACGAGTCTTTGCTGCTTATGAAAAGGCTCCAACAGGGATTTCTCCTCGTTTTCCGAATCCTTCTTCTCCCTTAACTACGGAGACATCTGTACTTCATTCTCCGGTAGTTGCAGAGATTTATTCCTCGTCCTGTGCTGAAACGCCTGTATATATCCATTTGTATAGTCAGCAATCTGTCATTCTCATGAAGAAGATGGGTTACGACTTTCAAAAGGCCGAAGGTTTGAACCATAATAAAGGAATCTGTCTTCCTTTACAAATTCAAAATCAGAATTCTATCGCTGGATTGGGTTCTGAAATTTCTCGTAACCATCCTCGCAAGAAGAAGGCTAAAGGAAGAAAGACTAAATCCTGTAATATGGTACTTTCTTCTCCTGAGCCTGAAGAAGAAACTTTTGCTGGTACGAACGATCTAGAATCACCATTGATCGTCAATATTGACAATTCTATGCAGAAGACGGATGATGGTCCACCGTTGACTAATCCGAAGCGTAGTAATCAGACTATAAATGATGTAAATATTGCTCATCTCTTTGATATCAATGAAGATTTCCTTTTCGAGTATATGACTGTCAAGTTTATTGAGAAAATGACTTTATCTTCTGATAATCAAAGTCATCAATATAAAGACAACATAGATTCCTCATATGATGAATCCAGACAAATATTTTCAGTCAATATGGTTCAAACCGATGATGAATCAGAGCCATTTGAGAATGATCCTTGGGCTCAACAGATGGATACTCAATGGGAACTTCATTTTGAACAGCGACAGCCACCTACAGAGGATGAGGTTATCCAGATCGATGTTGGAAATGGAATTACGCCCAAACCAATATTCATCAGTAAGAATCTTTCTGAAAATGAAAGGGAAGAATTGACAAAACTTATCAAAGATTATATTGACATCTTTGCATGAGTTATGAGGATATGCCAGGACTAGATCCTAAAGTTGCTACTCATAAACTTAATATTTTGCCTAAAGTCAAACCGGTAAAACAACAGCAACGGCGCTTTAGACCAGATATGATGGATGCAATTGAAGCAGAAGTCAAAAAGCTGATCACTTGTGGTTTCGTTCGTGAAGAACAACACCCTGATTGGGTGGCCAATATCGTTCCTGTTATGAAGAAGAACGGAAAAGTCCGAGTTTGTATAGATTACCGAGATCTTAATACAGCTTGTCCAAAGGACGAATTTTCACTTCCCATTACTGATGTTATGATAGACAATACATGCGGTTTTGAACGTATGTCTTTCATGGACGGATTCTCAGGATACAACCAGATCAAGATGCATCCAGAAGATGAGAAGCATACATCTTTTCGAATACCTCTTGGGGTTTTCTGCTATACGATTATGCCATTTGGTCTTAAAAACGCCGGTGCCACATATCAACGGGCTATGAGCAATATCTTTCAAGAACATCTACGGAAAATAGTTGAATGCTACGTAGATGACATTGCTGTTAAAAGTCGGTCAAAGAATGATCACATTCAAGACTTGAAGACAGTATTTGAATTGATGCGCCAACATCAATTAAAAATGAACCCTACTAAATCTTTCTTAGGGGTTTCCAGTGGCAAGTTTTTAGGATTTGTCATTACCTCTCAGGGTATCCATGTTGATCCTGATAAGGTTAAAGCAATTCTTAAAATGCGTCCTCCTCGTAATCTGAAAGAGCTCCGTGGCTTCCAGGGCCGTATTGCTTATATCAGAAGATTTATATCTAATCTTTCCGGGAGATGTCAACCTTTCTCCCGTCTATTAAAGAAAGGAGTATCTTTCGTCTGGGACGAAGCATGTCAAAATGCCTTCAATGACATTAAACAATATCTTACAAACCCACCTGTCTTGGTACCTCCGGTAATAGGAAGACCATTTTTGCTGTACGTTCGAGCCTTGGATCATTCACTTGGCGCTCTTTTGGCACAAAAAAGTGACATGGGTCATGAACAAGCAATATATTATCTGAGAAGAACGATGGTAGGAGCTGAACACAGATATACTCCTGTAGAAAAGGAATGTCTAGCTTTGGTTTTTGCTGTCCAAAAGACAAGACACTATGTTACTGGACAGACTATTCATGTCATCTCCAGAATAAATCCCATTCAGATATTGATGAGGAAACCGAGCATTCTTAATTCCAGGTTAGCTACCTTGGCGATGTTGCTCACTCCTTATGACATGATCTATGTGCCTCAAAAATCAGTAAAGGGCCAAGCATTAGCTGATTTCTTAGCTGCTCATCCTGTACCCGAAACTTCGAAGTTATATGAAGACATTCCAGACGAAGTAGTGGATTGCAACATGGCTTTAAAAAATGACATATGGCAATTATATTTTGATGGAGCATCACGAGTGGGACCTAAAGGCAATATTGTCTCTGGGGTAGGAATTGTCCTGGTTTCTCCTGACAAAATGGTTATATACCGTACCTATTCTCTTAATGAGCCGTACTCTAACAACGTAGCAGAATATAATGCTCTATTGATTGGTCTCCAAGTAGCAAAACAATTGGATATCGGATTCCTAGAAGCTTATGGAGATTCACAATTGATTGTCAATCAAGTTAGAGGGACGTATGAAGTCAGAAATCCTGATCTCATCCCTTATCATCAAGTGGTAGTCGAGTTGGTCCTTTCATTCAAAGGATTCTTCATTGAATTTGTACCACATTCTCAGAATGTAGAAGCTGATGCTCTTGCCAGCTTAGCTGCAGATTTGGCTGTCCCGATCCGAAGGCAAAATATAATTACTTTGTTAGATCGAGATTTATTCTGTGTGAAGAATAATCTGCATATCGAACAAAGTTATGTTACAGAGGCAAGTTCCCAGCAGAAAGATTGGAGAACACCATTCATTGATTATGCAGTTCATGGAATTTTGCCTGAAGATCCTAAAGAAGCTGTATCAATTAAAAGACGATCATTTCGATTCTATTATGATCCGTCTTTGCATATGCTATATCGGCGTTCATATGACAGACTCTTGCTGCGTTGTCTTTCAGAAAGTGAAGCCAAACAAACACTGCGTGAGGCTCATGATGGTGTCTGTGGTGCCCATCAACCGGGCCAAAGTTGCAAGATCGTATTCGAAGAATGGGGTATTATTGGCCCTCCATGATAGCAGATGATGTAGACTATGCCAGAAGATGTAAAGCATGCCAGATTCATGCAGATTTTATTCATCAACCTTCTGAATTTCTACATCCTACAGCAGCCTCTTGGCCTTTCGAAGCTTGGGGTATGGACATTATTGGTCCTATTAACCCCCCTTCTGTCAAAGGACATCGGTTTATACTGGCTATAACCGATTACTTTTCAAAGTGGGCAGAAACAGTTCCACTTGTTGAAGTAAAGACATCTAATGTAGTCAGCTTCATTAAACATCATGTCATTTATCGTTTCGGGATTCCTCGACGAATAATTCATGACAATGGACCACAGTTTGCCAGTCAGGCATTTTATCGGTTCTGTGACAAGAACCGAATTCAAAATCTGGCTTCTACGGCTTATAATCCGGCTGCTAATGGTTTAGCTGAAGCCTTCAACAAAACGATCATCAAACTTCTCAAAAGTTTGTCTCTTCTAATAAAAGAGATTGGAATGAGAAGCTTGGAGAATGTTTATGGGCATACTAACAACAGTCCGGACTCCTACTGGTTTTACACCATTTTTACTGGTTTATGGTTGCGAAGCTGTCCTCCCATTGGAAATCCAGATCCCTTCTCTCCGAATCGCTATTGCTAATGAGCTAACTACAGAGAATAATGATCGCTTACGCCTCCAAGAACTTGAAGGATTGGACGAGAAGCGTCTTCAAGCACAACAGCATATTGAGCTATATCAAGCCCGTATATCTCGAACTTTCAATCGTAAAGTCAAAGAGAGGGTATTCAAAATTGGCGAACTTGTGTTGGCTGTCCGAAGGCCGATGGTGATGACTCACAAGAGCAAAGGGAAGTTCCAAACAAAATGGGAAAGCCCGTATGTGATTGAGTCCGTGTTCTCTAATGGTGTTTACCGGTTATCAAAACCCAATGGAGATCTACTCATGCTGCCGATCAATGGCAAATTTCTCAAGAAATACTATGTATAAAAAGGAAAAAAAAGGAGACAGGACAAAAATAAAACTTCTTTTATTATTTTTGTTCAAAATAAAAGATTAAGGACGAGGGCCACTCCCTTCCTTATTGAATACATAGTCAGCCAATGCAGAGAAGGCATCGTTTCCTGAACCCATGAAAAATTGGCAGACAGCCATCCTCAATGCTTCTTCTTCAGGAGTTTTCCCGGGCTCTACTAGGAAAGCAAGAATGTCCTGGGGCGACTTGGGTATAGAAGAACTGTTGCTTACTTCAGTCGGGCTCGTCACTATTGGCTCAGCAGGGCAGGTCTCAGTGATATCCTCAATGTCCCTAGAGACTTCATTCTTTTGCTGTGCATCCTCAGAAGACATTCTTAATTGAGGAGCAGAAATGGGAATGGAAAGGTTACAGAGAGTTCTCGTCTATTTATAGAAGAGGATTATTAATGAACCGGTCTCTGAAATTGAAAACAACTTCTCATTTCCGAAAAGACCCATTCGTTCATATTACTAGGTTCATCCATTTAATTATGGAATTGAATCGTTCTTTCTGTCCCCAAAAAACACGCTGATTCATCCTCTGTTTCCAAGAAACACGCTGAAACCTCCACCACCTTGACATTTACGCTCACAACATCTGTCTCCTTAGCCCCCAGCCACCAAGATTTGGTTAAGCTGATTTCTTGTCTCTGGGAAAGAGATTTTATATATATTCTATTTTATCGATTGATTAGAAGGTGGGATTTGCTATTTATCATATTTTCATGACCTCTGAATAAATATTAAACCTACTTTCTTTTTCCTATCTATCACTTCTACTTTCGACCTCTGCATAGATATTAATCGAATTTTCTTTTGAGTTCATATATGCTATTATGTCCATATTACCTCTGATAGCATCATATACTCCAAAACAGAAAATAAGATTTTATTTATCTATCATGTCCATATTACATCCAGATAGATACAAATCATTGATCATAGAAGAATCATCATTTCATTCCCATACTATCATAAAAGTCTATTACATTTCTTAGACTTTTCTTTATAATAGAAATCTATTACAAATTTTGGATTTTCATTCTATACCACAACAATAACCTAATGGAGATCTATCTTCTTCTTTGGATCTTCTCCGTCGGACCTTCTCCGTCGGGTTCATTGTTGGTGGCAGTTCCTGACTGTCTGAGCCCCAGTGGTAACCGGAACAGCAGAAAACAAACTCTGGTCTTATCTCTCAAACGAGAGGAGAACCCCAGAGTAGGGCAGCCCGAAGGCGTGTTGCTGCCAATACAACTGGTGGATTAGGGGCAGCACCTCAAAGGAGATAGGAACGTATCCAGCATTGGGATACGATTCCTAGTTCTGCCGTGAAAGGAACTCTACTACCCGATCCCTCGGGGTAGAGTTGACTCCACCGTCCAACTCTCCGTGTATAAAGGCTCTTCCTACCAACGGAGGAAGACCCTTCTATCTCACGAAGAGTTCTGAGTTGTTTGATTTGCGCGTCAAAAGCGCATGAGCTCCCTGATGTTAATGTCAGAAGAACGCTCTCCACAGCGTCGAAGTCACCAATGCCAGTTCTGAAAAAGCTCTTCAGCCAGGCTTCTGCAGAAAACAAAGAAGAAGAAGTGTCATCAAATGCGTATCGAACGCTAACTAAAGACAGATGGCAAGGCTTTTACGCCAGTATTTCAATAAGGCTTTTTACGCCAGTGCTTCATAAAGGCTTTTACGCCATTTGCTTCAGCAAGGCTTTTACGCTGGTGCTTCACAAAGGCTTTTACGCCAGTGATATAACAAGGCTTTTATGCCGGCACTTCACGAAGGCTTTTACGCTAGTGATATGACGAGGCTTTTTACGCCAGTGCTTCAGCACGACTTTTACGCCAGTACTTCAAACAAGGCTTTTACGCCAGTACTTCAGCAAGGCCTTACGCTCGTAAAATAGCCATTTTCAAAAACAAGAAATTCGAAGACAGATATTTACTTACGGTCGAACTTGCCATTTGAGTCGAAAGGTTTGGCTCTAATGATGGTCGAATCTACGCCTAATGATCGGCCATGCAAAGGAACAACGTTGAAAAGCTCCGCCATCTCTTATTTGAAGAACAACATCGCAGAAAGCTATCTTCAGGAGGATGAGTTCGAGAATACATGAAACATTCTCGGCTATTTATAAAGACTGAAGAAGTTATTAAGATGAGTCTATTTCGGGAGAAGATCTTATTTAAAGGATCTTGTAACCATAAGATAGACACCACGTGTTGGTTTGTTTCTTGGGAATCAACAATCACGGAAGCAGTCAACAAAAGTGCATAAACAAATGCACGTTCATAGATGGGGTTAAAACATCAAATATTTTATTTATAAAGGATGGAAGCGGATCCCTACATATAAAAGTCGCAGTACACAGAATATTATTATTCTTTGGGATGACAAAGGGATGCACCCAACTCACGCATACTGCGAATCCCAGAGCGACGCATCAGACAAAGGAATGCTTCTGCGTCACCCGGTCCCTCGTATGCAGTTGAAGGACCACCATCAATACGACTGAAGACTGCTGGGGTCAGCCCAAAGCACTTTAGAAGATTTTGCGCTCGCTCGTTCTCTATCTCGAGGTTAAGCCTGGCGACCGAGGCACCCTCCACAATTGGCTCTTTCTTTGGCGCCATATCAACTATGAGGATGAATATTAAGAGTAAAAAGTTTGTCCTTATTTATACAAATTAAAATGACTCTTCATATTCCTCATTGGAAACCGCTCACTCGGGAAGATGAAGATACATTTGAAAGTTACGAAGAAGAAAATTTATTGTGGCGGTTAAAGTGTTGACCAACATTATTTTTCTCTCTTGAACATTACGCTGACTGTTGGATATCCCCGCTCTTACGCGGTTGACTGTTGCGTATCCCGAATTTTGCGCTCAGCAAATCTTAACTTTTACGCTTCTGTTCAAAGTGTTTCAAATTTTGGGACATTTGAAAACTTTGAAGGGGGTCTTGTAGGAGCGTAAAAAGTGTTTCAATGAGGGAGTCATCTCAGTCATAAGTGGCCCGCTTTACGCCTAACAGAGCAGGGAATTTCTTTACGCCCAAGACAAGGCTAATTGTATTACGCCTAAGCAGATTGATCTTTTTACGCTTGGGTCTACACCGGTGATTTTACGCCAAGGACTGAAGCAGCCTCTTTCACGCTGGACAAAAGCCATCAAATCTCGCATTTAAAGCTGACTTTGACATGAAGATATCAATGATGGCATTTACCACAGAATTCAATAGAATTTGTCTCATACAAAGACCATTGTTGTCGTTTATAGAGATCGAGCTACTTTACGCTCACTGAATGGTTTCTTTTACGCACGGGATTTTACATGAGTCTTTACGCTCATAAAAAACAATGTGTGCGTGAAGTCTATTTGAGCCATTTTACGCTCAAGGTTATTCGATAACCGCTTTACGCTAAAAACCCATGACAAAGCTAGTTTACGCTCATCTTTTTACGCCCGATTCGTTCTGGCCAGTCTAGAACGTGGTGTGCCTACGTGGTCTTCATGCCACCTATTTCGAAGAACGTGTGTACATGTATCCTATTCTTACTGAAATGATGGGACACATGTCAGCACATACAGAGGATGATTCTGATCGTGGAGGGCAGTTGTTAGCGTAAAGACAGATGTTGATACTCTTTTACGCACGAAAGCCCCAGTCTATAAATAGACTCATTTTTTCTCATACAACAGACACACACAGAGGGAGAGACAGGAAAGAATACAGAGATCAGAGCTTCGAGATTTTGATTCTCTAGAGCATCCTTCTTCAACTTTTCTTCCAGAACAAAGTGAAGCAAAGCAGGAAAGCATTCGGCCTCGCCATCAGTGCCCAAGTGCGTCGATACCTTTCTGGTGCATTAGTTCTTCCAAATTGTTCTATTTCAAGCAGTGATCTTCATCATCATCATATGGTCCAAGGAACAAAGTGATCGTTTACGAATCAGACTTCCATAGCAATACTTTCCCAGAATCAAATTTGTACTTCTCGTACTTTTCTTCTTGTTTTTGTTTTCAAAAGCCAATTCCTCCAAGGCATTTTGTTAATCGAAACAACTGTGTTTTTGTAGGAGGAAATCTGGTCTCATGGAGAAGCAAGAAACAGTCTGTGGTAGCACGGTCGACAGCTGAAGCAGAATACAGAGCAATGACTCTGGGAGTGTCAGAATTGCTGTGGGTGAAAGCGTTGTTGTCAGAGTTAAAGCTAGACAAGGGAGCACCATTACGTCTTCTGAGCGATAGTCAAGCTGCAATAAGTATAGCTAACAATCCTGTTCAGCACGACAGAACGAAGCACATCGAGATTGATCGATTCTTCATCAAGGAGAAGCTGGAACAAGGGATACTGAAGATTGACCATGTCCGCTCAGAAGAACAAGTTACAGACTGTCTGACTAAGGGTCTTAGTTCATTAAGTCTGTCGAAGCTATGTAACAAGATGGGGATGATCAATATCTATCGCCCATCTTGAGGGGGAGTGTTGAGAATCAATAAGGGACTTTTAGTCCCACATCGGAATATGTAGTATGTAGAGGAGCTAGACTCCCTATAAGTAGTGAAGTAGTCCATCAATAAAATCAATCTAACTATTATTTTCTACAAAATCCAAGGCTGTGAGGAGGCATTGAGACCAATGCCTCAACAACGTGGCTACTTCCAATACTTGTCCATCTCTGCATCCCTTTTCTATTTTCCATTTCTCATATGCTGAAAGCATTAGGAATTCAAGAACGGCTAAAGGATATGGAATTATTAACCATACCCAATTGATTTAGTCTGATTAAGGTTCGTAGCAAGTCCAGTTAAAGTTTAGCATTTATCCATGAAATAGTTAACTGGAGTTTATAACTTGAACTAGTTCATCTAAGTAGCCAAAACACCCTCATGATTAACTATAATTATAGGTTCAGAACTGAGTGGTACTCATAGGCTAATCATCACAGGAAAGAGTCACAAAACTTCTCCATCAATGTCACATGATTCTTTTTAACAATTTATTGAGCTGGCTTAATAGAGATAGGAATTTAAGCTCAAAATCAGGTGGACTAATGACAGCTGTCGAGCAAGACTGGACAGGTCAACCAGAAGCCAGCTTTGGTTCAAATATTTCATGGATCTACTGATGACTTGTAGGTTGATACAAAATTTGATAGGCTGATATAAAATCTTTACAGAGTTGAAGAGAAACAATTTTTTAAAAGGAAACGAGATGAGAAACCTATAGAAACAGAAATCTTAAAAGATATTTCTCTTAGGCGGTGTTTGGTATGCGGTAATTTTTTTTTATTCCTAGGAAAAATTAGGACAGGAATCTGTTACTATGTTTGTTTGGGCTATAAAAAATTTATTCTTGGAAATTAGAAATACCCGGATAAATAGCTTACCAATAAAACATGGAAATCCTATCCCTTATACATATTTCTTTTTTCCGGCAAAAAAAATTGCTTAAATTTTCTTCTTTTTTGATCATTTTTTAACATTATTTTCATTTTTAACATTTTTTCTGTTTTTGTCGTTTTTATCGTTTTTTGTCGTTTTTATCGTTCTTTGTCGTTATTGTCACTTTTTTGTCCTTTTTGTCCTTTTTAGTAGTTTTTATTCATTTTGTCCTTTTTGGACATTTTGTCGTCTTTTGTGGTTTTTGGTAATTTTTTATCTTTTTTTATTTTTTTTAAGTTTTATGTTGTTTTTTGTCATTTTCGTCGGTTTGTCTTTTTTTGTCCTTTTTGTAGTAGTTTTTTGTCGTTTTTGATTTTTTTTTTTTGGTCGTTTTTGGTCATTTTTTTAGTTTCTCATTTTGTCTTTTGTCTTTTTTATAAATTTTTGTTGTTTTTGGTCAAGAAAAACTTTTTGCTCCTTGTCGTTTTTTGGTCTTTCTGGTCTTTTTTGTCCTTTTTGGGTTTCTTTTTCGTTTTTTTCGATTTTTTTTTTGTTTTTGTCGTATTTTCTTTTGATTGTTTTTACCTTTTTCTTTTTCCTTTTTTGACGTTATTTCATTTTTGGGTTTTTTCTTTTTTTTGTTTTTTATCATTTTTTTCCGGAAATATTTATATAGTCACCAAACATGGGAATGTAAATTTTCAGGAAATTTAATTATTTGAAATTTGATTCCCGGAAATATAGAATTCCCGGCTATATAGTATTCTGCATACCAAACGCCACCTTAAGATGAAAAAATACTAATTGCATTTGTCACTTTTTAGCATCTTCAGATACAAGTTTACGATACATGATATGTTTCAGTTTATTGTGCAAATCAATACCTATTGTTCATGTGCATCTCATTTCAATAGTATCTAGTAATGCATGTCAGAAACAAGAGAAGACAATATGTACAACTGATAATGCATACACTACACTTTCATGACAACTTATAGATAAAATAAAAAAAAGCTTACTCTTATCTAGTTGTATGATTATCATTTGAAAGACTATTGTAACCAAGAATCAGTGGCTCCTATATTAAAATCAATTGATTATTAACCTTTTTTCATATACTACATTTACAGAACTTCACCCTTGTGAATGGGGTGGACTTAGGGTTGTGTTAATCAGTTTAAAACATAAAAATATACCAAACGATCTAAATATGGTTTACATGGTTTGGTTTTGTTCCTCTCAGTTCATTTTTTGTTCTCTTATGGGAATTTTTCAATTTTGGTTACAGTTTCAGTTTTCCAAATCGGGTTTGACCAAACCAAATAAACTAAGGAGTTGGTACAATACCAAAATTAGAATAGTCTTCTCTTTTCTTCACTAAAAGAGCATCCCAGTGCCACGAGGCTCCTGCCTATGCAGGGTGTTGGTAGGGTCAAGATGTACAAAACCTTACCCTCATATATGGAAGGTTGTTCCTGTGACACGAACCCACATACTTTCTTCTATTCACTCCATCCCTATACCCATACAAACTCTACCATAAAAGTCTAAAAGCTCTCTTCAACTGAAAGATGAAGCTAAATGGCAACAAATTAAACTAAAGGATAATTGTGAAGCAGTTAGCAAAGCTGCAAAAGAAGTGCGGCACTTCAACAATGTTTTAGATTTTTAGTAGGCAACTTTAATATGCACTTAGACCAGACAATTACACAATCAAATGGCCCATTAGCTGCAATTATCTGGCCATCTGGAAATTCTGCATTCTTCTTAACATTCTGTTAATCAGTTTAATGGTTGAATACAACTGATTACTTGCCGCTAATCTAATTTCTAAAACACTGACTAGCATGGTTTGGTGTAGCTATCCAACTCTAGGATCGTATAGACACTAAACCAGGTACCTTTAGTTGTTCCATTTCACACATGCAAATCAAACTCTTGAGATTCTAAGTGCTTGTTCTGAAATAAAGGATTGCGCTTTAATATCTGCAAAGTTTATGCCACAATGTATGCCTAGAAAATATTATAAACATGTAAAGAGCTATTCGAAGAGTCAATCTACACCATGTCTAGGAATAATATAGAAAATCCATGAGTTGAACTAGATACAAGCATATGCCTACCTCCAGGGTGAAATTTCATGTAGGGTGAAATATTATAAACACGGCCTTTCAAAACTGTCCATATAGAACCTTCCACCTTATGCTTCTTAACTTCTTCCATTGAAATGAGCCTTCTATTTGACCTGCCCTTGAGACCTACATTTATATGAAGAAACCAAATAGAATAGCCAAATTACTGAAATAAATCAATGAGAAAAGTTAAAACTGATATTTCATTAGTTGAAAAAAGGATGCAACGGATGGAAATAAAATATTTGACAAAGATAATAATATTAAAGTTCACCCTTTATTGTACTATAGCATGACAGAAAAAGTGGCACCCCAATCACAATCATCAACCATAGTTGTATGTATTACAATATAGAGGTGAATCAATCACTGCAACTAAGCTATATGTACTAGCCTAGGTAATGGAAAACTCACCTTGGCATATTCTGAGTGAAGGTTGTAAGACCCCTGAATTTCAGGGCTGTTTTAAATTTTTCTAAATGAATTATTATCGATAAATATTTTATTTATTTAATTGTTTAGATCATTAATGTGCCTTTCCGTGACTTTGACTTCTGGAGCGTCAGGGATGCCAATCTCTGTAAACTCTCTTCATGGGTTTTGAAGTAGGCAAGATTATCTTCATGTTGATATATCGTGTCCCAATTGAACTCGTTCCCTTGTGCTCTTTTTGTATCGCGCAAGTTCGGGTCAACTTAGACCGATTAATCATTCAATAATTATTCCCACTTTTATTTTTGATCTTCGTTTGCACGTCACCGTGACTTTTAATTTAGGAGCACCAGATCAGCCATTTTCTTGAAACCAACTTCTCATGAATGATCTACTCGAAACGCTCTCCACCCATGACCTTTGTGTCCCACTCAGACACTCTATTTTGTGCTCCATTTTCTTCGCACAACTTTCGGGTCAATTTAGGCCGATTTATTTTCTACCGTGAAACCTGATTTATTTTCCAATTTAATTTCGGGACCCGACATCGACCCAACCTAGTCGACCCAAAGTATGGACGTGGCCCACATGAAGCCTACTATCCACATGACGCTTGTGTCCCATTTATTGGAGTCCCCGTATATTATTTATTTATCCATGATTATAAATCCCAATTTTAATTCCATTATTGCACCCGGTCCGATTTTAACTCAACCCGGTTCGGCCAAACCCGAACCCAAGCTCCATATTATTCTCCCATGACTGCCCAAATACCCCACATAATTTCCCTATATTTTTTCTCTATTTTAAATACCTATTTTTGTCTCTCCACTTTATAAATATCCTATGTATATATATATATACATATATATATGCATATAATATCTCTTTCTCTCTCTCCTTAAAAACACACAAACACACACCTCACTCCCCATAACAGCAGGAGTACCCCCCCCCAAACCGACCTACTTTCTCTCTATTCTCACTCTTTCAAATATCTCTCTCTATTCTCACTCACTCTCTCTCTCTTTCTATATTACACTAACACACACACACACACACACACACACACACACACACACACACACACAAGTCTCTTACTCTCTCTCCCTCTCACTCGGCTATATGAACACCACCACCACTGTGAACTCCACCACCTCACCATCATCCTCCCTCTTCTCCTCCTACTCTCCACCACTTCATCACCATCATCAACTTCATCATCTTCATTATCATTATCACCATCATACTCACCACCATCACCATTAAAAACCTTCACCCCCACCACCGTCCGCCGCCTGGCCCCGCTCCGGCAACCGCCGCCGTGCCCCGGCCTAGCTCCCCCCAACAGCGCTGCGACAGCAGCAGCTAGCGCACGAGCGCTGGCAGCAGCAGCGTGCGCACAGCCGCGCGCGCGCGCCGCCGGCCACGCGCCACCGCGGTCGCCACCGGCCTCCGGCGACCCCCCGCCGGCGCACGACCCCCCGGCGAACTCCCCCAGGCCACCGCCTGCTTCCCCGGCACGATGCATGGGCTATTCGTGCGTTTTGAACGAAATCCCGTCGGCGCGCGCGAATTTTGAACTCGGAAATGGCGCTCCATCGCAGCAACTTCGCGCAGATTTTCTGGTCAATCCGACCGTTGGATCGGCAAAATTTTTGCTCCGTCGCCATCTCGGTATATCCATCTTCACTCTTGTCAATTTTTGTCCGTTAATTTTGTCGTTTGATACCTCAAAACTGGCCACCAAGTTGACGTTTTAAATTGAACTATTTTTGGACAGTTTCGTGACGCCAACTTCGTGGGTTCGTATCTTCATCGTCGCAGCTCCGTTTTGCGCGCCGTCAGTTCTGGTGCACAGCTGGTATAACCCTCTTCCTGCCTCCCTTAGGTTTCGTTTCATTATAAGCACGTTTGGTTGGTCGAATTCGATGCCAAAGTTGGCCGTCCGAATTCTTTAATTTGCACTTGTTAAATTCTATTTTTGAACCCGGGACTCCGGATTCAATTTCTGACACCACCAGTAGACTCGTGGCGTCGTTCTGGCATGTTTTCATATAAAGTTTGCTTGATTTGGAGAACGTGGGCCCTGGCACGTATTTCGGTGCAAAGCGGGTCCCACTTTTCGGGTCAACGGGTCACTTTGAGATCGGCTCATCGGAATCCACTTCCGGATATACCGTTGAGTTCGTATCGTCATTCTGGACTCGTTGACATATAATTTGCTGAGTTTTGAAGACATTTGCTCCGGCACGTATTTCCGTGCAAATCGGATACCAAGTGTCGCGTCAACGTATCATTTTGAGATCGGCACATCGGAATCCTATTTCGGACATACCGTTGGGTTCGTATCATCATTCTGGATTCGAAAACATATAATTTGCTAGGTTTTGTAGACTTCTATCCGACACGTTTTTCGGTGCAAAGTGTATCCAACGGCGGACATCATTTTGACCCGAAATTACCGTTTTACCCCTGTGTCCAAATTGGACTTATGGGTAGGCTATTCCTAGCTGATTTGACCATTCTAGACACGTTGGTGATATTTATTTTATCATCCGACAACATCTGTAGATTTTGATTATGTATTATCCTTAATTTATAATTAATTATTTTTCCATAAATTGTTACTTTCTGGTTTTGAATTTTTATATATATTTTAATTGCTGTAAAAATCTGGGAAAAATTGTATTTAAATACTATGTTAATTTAGCTAATTTATTATAATTTTTCCAGTATTTAATGAGTACTTTTGGTATTTTATAAAAATAGGAAAACAGAACTCATTTTCAGGATACATGTGTTTGTTGATTTTTAATAAATATTTATGAAGGTTTATAAATCCCAAAATAATTAGTATAAATTTCTATAATTAACAAGGATCATTTTGGTACTTTATTTTATATATATTTAAGCTTTTTGTCTATCTCAAAAATTATTGGAACATAGTGTACAGTAGATTTAATTATTAATAATTACGACTTGCAACTTTTTGTGTTGTTTTGTGTTTTAGTCATATTGGACATCACCCCGCACTAGTGTAAAGACCCTAGGAAGTTAGTTTGTGTATAGTGGCACTTCACATTAGACTTCTATGCTAGGTTCCCACTTAGTTAGTGTCCAGTTAAGAGTCGTGTCACACCACTAGTGTAATCTTGATCATAGCTTAGAACTGAGTTTGTATATCACTATTGACAGGATACCGGACATCTATATCTTCGTACTAGTATTCTTGCTTTGCTCGAGGCAAGTACATCTACAAACTCATTTACTGTCTTTTAATGCTAGAACGTGTATTAATCCTGTTAAAATACTGATCCTTGAGGTAGCAAGTTATGTCTTCACATGTTGTATTACTTTCAGTACCGGCCATGTTTAGTACAGTTATTATATCTTCGCATGCTTCTTACTGGTTCTCAGTACATGTTTCACTATGCTTTATACTACTCGGAGTATTCATATGTTTCATACTGTTTCCAGTACCCGCTATGCTTATACTGCTCCCAGTATCTCCCACATGTTTTTACTGTTCTCGTATCTCTCACATGTTTAAATAACGGGTTAAGGGGAAACTGTTAGTATTGTACGTGAACATGACTCCCTTCTCCGTATGTACTTACCGCGCTCGGTGCCATTCTATATGTGACCTTGCCGTATGTTCTGGTCCCGCATTTGTGTATGGATATACACCGATGCCGTTATGTGTACGTATGTGCACATCAGAAAATTGATATGTACCGCTGTACATCCTATTCACCTATTGACCGATTCACGTACATACTACAGTTTTAAACTTTTAAACTATATGTTGTCATTTCTAAAAAGAACCAATTAAACCATGATAGGCCATGTTCCCTATGTTACTATGATACTGTGATTCCAGTCATACCATGATCCCAGTTGTACCATGAGGCCATGTTTTCCAGTATTTCTTATTTTATAGACTTATCACACCATGTTTCTTGTTGTACATCTCTTTCATCATATGTTCAGTACTTTAGTTGTAGAGGTTGTACTTGCTCCCGTCCTGACAGGATAACGTTGTAGGTATACTTTTCGAGAAGGAAACGCTATGTGTTATATTTCATGGCACTGATTTTGAGGACCTGGCCTTAGCTCTAGAAGAGGCCCCAGCGGGAAACTTTGCTTAGATATTTTCATGTGTTTTGAGACTTAGACTTTGGTATGTTCTTATATTTGGATACTGGACTTTGTCTCCAGTTAGATACTTTGGTTATGTATTATTAAGTCTGTGTTTATGTTACCTTCGCTTATAGATGCTGTGTTGTGATGAACTTTAAATATGATTTTAGAACTGTTAGCTACTTAGATCCTTTATTGTCTATTATTAGAACAGCTTACTACGCTTTAATCAAGCGTAGGCTGAACATGGCTCGGCCCGGCCCAACAATTTGGGTAACGGGTCGTGACAAAGGTCATGTGGAGTACTTAAATAATTGCCATTGTTTGTACTAATAAATGGAACTCCTATGGAATGATTCACGTTTAGAAGGTGAACCAGACACTAAGGCTGTTATTTATTTATTGCTCCCAAGTTCTCACACCCTTATGGATAAAGTAGTACGAACTAAGAACCAATAACTTTTGAGCTTGAGATTCAACCATCAAATTTTATCAGCACTCAGGCCTCCATTGTGGACAAAGTTGCTAATGTTAAGCATGCCCTATGAAAGTAAAAAACGTCACATCCATCAAATGTGAAATTGCCTTACACGGTATTACGAAATCATGCTGAACTCTTCTATGCAGAGAGAGAAACTAACATAATTATAAGGGCAAGGTCTGGCCATTTTAATTAACTAAAGTACTAAACTTATTCTGCACACAAAACATATAGAGCATGAGGGTTAGAAAAAGCAAGCATGAGGGTTGGAAAATATGCTTACTTCCCGGAACAAGGTGGTATGGCTCTTAACATGCACTTGTTGGAGTTCAGTTCCTATAAATCTCTGGTGCGGCTACATTAGAGCTGTATCTTTGGAAAGACAGTAAAGATTTGATTTATACGCATTTATTGACTGAAATGAAGTAATAAACCAAAATACATGTGGTGTTTGAGCATTTAAAACATATAACTGTTTACAGCATGTCCAAACTCCAAACAGGTAATCACAATTTTGATTGAGAACGAGGCATTTTGGATTCTACCATCTCCTCGAAATTGTTCCACTCAAGATGGTTCCTTGCAAACTAAACTCTAATCACAACTTTCCAGAACTTCACAAAGCGATGAAGTCCATAAATTTCACTAATATCATACCAAAGATGAACAACTTCCTTGAAGTCAAAAATGCAATCACAAGAAGGTTCAACGTCAGTCTGGACAATAAGGCTCAACTCGATGGAATTGATTTATTGATATCAATGAGTACAAATTTATAGAGAAGGTGAGACATCCCTCTTTAGTTCCTATCCAATGAGGGAGTAAACAAGAGACTAACACGAGGCCAATAAAAAGAGATTCATAGATTCTCTCTTGCACTCCCCCGCAAGCAAGCAAGATCGTAGATATCAAACAAGAGCAACTTAGAGAGAAAATATAGGAATGGTCGAGAAATAAACTTGGTCAGGAGATTCATCAATTACACTGCAACATAGCTATGATGAAAACAAACTTCTTGAAGCTTAACATTATCACGGATGTTGTGACAATCAACCATCATATTTGGTGCATTTATGGAAAACGGGATCAACATCAATGTGAAATGCAGCTTATTGTCGAAATAGAGGGTTACAGGAGAGGTAAGCAAAAGAACAAGATCAGTCAATAGAGTTTTGAGCCAGGTGAGTAAGGAGATTGCATGAACCATTGAATGATACTCGAACCTCGTCAAGAGAAATGGATGACAATTGTTTGTTTCTTGCTACTCTAAGTAGTCGTCAAAGAAAATGCAATAGCCACTAGTAGAGTGGTATCATCAATATAGCTAGCATAATCAGCATCTGCATAGGTAAATAGTGAGGGGAATAGTTGACAAAGAAGTATATGGTTAGGAGATTTCTCAAATAGTGGAGAAAGTGCGCGATGGCATGAAGATGAGAAGCATCATTGATAGGAAGTTGGCTCAACTTAATTGCCTTAATTAATTTGGCAATAGAGATTACAATATATAGACAAGGGTGACGCACCTTCTTAGTGTTTTTTTCAATATGGAACTAAAAGTAAGCCTAAAACAAAGGAGCTATACAAAATAGACTATATTCTATGCTCCTATGCAAGCCAGAGCATAGATGTCGAGATCTCCAAACTTGGGAAGAAAGTAAAGATAAGACAGATGACGCAAGGTCATGGTAAGGATATCAATGATATGTGAAATGACAGAAACATGTTGCGAGATGAACCTCATGAAGGTTGATCTTCTCCCAAATAAGTGACATTCAACCTCAGTGTGTTTGGTGCGCTCATAAAAATTTGGATTTCCAACAATGTGAATAAATGTCTGGTTATCATAGAGATACAGCGTCACAAAGACTCTTCAACCATGTTAGCTTGGAAACCGTATGGGCTACATTGCTTTACTCAGCTTCATTAGAAGAGCGGACAACAACAATCTATTTCTTGCTCCACCAAATAACAAGATTACTGCCAAAATATATGCATAAACTACTTGTTAAGCGACAATCATCTACTGAATCTGCACAACAAGCATTGGTGTAAGCAGTCAGTACAGAGGAAGAAGGTTGGTTGACAAGATCCTGGCTATGAGACTTCTTCAGGCTGTGAGATATGTGATCAACAACCTGAAAATGTGATGTCTAAGGAGAATGCATATACTGAATAATAGTCCTCATAAGAAAGAAAATATCCCGACAAGTGACAGTAGATATATCAAGTTATCAATTTGCCAACAAGGCAATGATACTAATTAGAATCAGATAACAGAGAGTCTGATGCAGAGCCAAGAGATGAATGCTTCAAATTTAAATCCATAAGGGCTAGCTTACACCCCAAACAGCTCGAATCGTGCAGAAGATCCATACAATACTTCCGTTGTGAGAGAATAAGGTTACTGCCACGTCAGGCAACCTCGATTTCCAGAAAGTAACGAAGGAGACCAATATCTTTGATTTAGAAATGAGAAGTCAATTGTGCATTAATCATGGAAATCCCAGAAGTGTTATCAACGATAATAATAATATTATCAACATAGAACAAAACAATCAATGTCCCCTGCTGTCAACAATGGGTAAAAAATGAATCATCAATACTCTAAAGACTAAACTTCTGAACTACCTAGCTAAACTTGTCAAATCAAGCACGAGGAGAATACTAAGACCATATACTAACTTGCGTAGATGACAAACAAGAGACTCTCACACGACTTCATAATCAGTTTCAACTAAATCATCATTCATAAATGCATTCTTTATCTCTAGATGATATAAAATCCATCTACACTGCATAGTAAGAGAGATCAACATACTGATAGTGTTTAGCTTGGCAACAGGAAAAAATGTCTCCTTATAATCAATTATATATTGCCAAGTAAAACTTCAGTCAACAAGTCGTGCCTTCAAGCACTCAACAAAACCATCAGCAACTAACACAAGAATGGTCAAGTGGTAGAGGAATCAAATACCATAAACCATTAGACCAAAGGACTTGCATCTATTCATCCATAATGGCACCCTGGATGTTGATGTATCTCATGTACAGAAGCAGGTATAGAAATAAAGGAAAGAATTAGCAAACTTGAGCAGTGGAGAAGCCCAATGATAAGAAACAAAATCATCAATATGATGTATAGTGAAAGTACGTTGTTCTTATGAAAAGCAATAGAAAAATCATCCATAGCTGGTATAATATCAACTGGGCTATTGGTCCTGAAGTATATGTGTCATGAAGAGATTGTTTCTTACATACCACGAAGAGGTAGAAAAGAAGATGTCGTGGGTGGTGGAGGTGATTTAGTGGGTGATTGAGATATATAGGTTGGTGAAGCGAGGATAGGTGGCTGCCTATCAACATGATAGAACATGGAAGCTCTGGTGGTAGTGGTGGTGGAGTAGTTGATGGTGGTCGAAAGAAAGGTTGATTATCAAGGAAGGTAAGATCAGCCGAATTAACAAGCTTCCGGTCATAAGAAGAATAACAGACATAACCATTCTGAGTAGGAGAATACCCACAAAGATAAACCTGGCAGCACGGAAAGAAAGATTTTCAATTGTCAGTCCAAGATGGTGAACAAGACATATACAACGGAATACCGGTGGAACCATCGAAACAATGTTGTCAATGTGCATCAGGGCACATGCCAATGGCACAAACCATTGCGTGTCCCATTGTAATGCCTCACCACAACTCGTGGCACTCGGCTGAGCAGAGACATGCGCCATAGGGCATGCCGGCATGGTGGCACGTGGCGAGAGAAATATTCATACTTATGTTTTTTACACTTCAACTAGATCGACAATTCATGCCCGCAAGTAACCAAGTCCCACAAATAAACCTAATAGTCATATATAATCCATCTCATTTTCTCTTTTTTCTTTAAACGATCACAACCACCTCCCTTCCTCTCTTCTTTCTTCTGATAGTTATGATAATGAATAGTAGTCTAGTTACTACTTACTAGTGTAGTATTTTAGTAGGTAATGAATGATATTGTGGAGGTTTGACAAACTTTGTTACGAGAGTCACAATATATTAATATATAACTCTTGCCTTTATTTTATTTGTTTATGACATTTGGTCGATTAGATAATATACAACAACTCAGGCTTTTAATTGTGGTTTCTTTCATGCTTTAGATATATTGCTTTAATTGTGATTTCTTTCAAGTAGTATTGTCATTTATATATGCTCTATAGTCTACACATTACTCTCTACATCATTTTACTGGTATTAAATGCCTTTAATAAATGGTATTTGGTTTTTATATGTTATTTACATTGTGTACATTACTACGTACATCCATTAGAGTTCTTATATAAAAATGTTATCTATATATAAAAAAAATTAGAGTGTTTTTTAGATTATTATAAAAATAAAATAAAACTTGTGCCTCACTTCAACGAGGCGCACGCCGGGCCTGCGCCTTTGGCATTAAGTGTATCTTGCGCCTCACCAAGCGCCATATGCTACAACAACACCGCTTCAAAAAGGGTTCCTTAGTAGAAAAGATGATGAAGAAAGAAAATTTGTGATCCTGAATCGCAATAAGCATACGTTAATCATATATCAAGAAGTAGAAACAATAAAGGTCCAATAAGCCTTACGAACTTTCATCTAAGTAATTCGCGTGCAACCTCAAGAAGGTGACGGTTTATACGTTCCATTGCACAATTTTTTATGGAGTATATGAGTAGGAGGTCTGATAGAATATGTCATGAGATGCACAAGTATCCTGAAAAGTTTATCCTAGTAGAAAAATGTGTACGAATGTAAGCAATAAAATTGTGAAATACTTGTAAGATTTGGGGACAATCATGATGATAAAATAAAGTCATACGGGAATGATCATCAATAAATATGACAAAATAGAGAAATCGAAATAAACTTGTGGCTTATAAGGACCTCAAATATCATAATGTACCACAGAGAATGGACATCACTTGTAGAAAAGGAATGTGTTAGTGTAGAATGATATTGTTTACCCAAAAATGCATGTTTCATAGTAGAACTCAATGAATGAAAAATCAGGAAGCTTTCTTCGAAATAGAAGGCAAGAATGTAGAATGATGTTACCCAAAATGCACGTTTCACAATAGAACTCGGAGAAGGAAAAGGAAGCACCCTCCGAAGGATAGGCAAGGGGGCAAGCCCAAAGTCGTCGATACCAATTGACAGAAGAAAAAGATGACATAATAGGTGGTAGAGTATCCAATAATATAATCCATTTGCCTCCCGGCTCTGCCAAGAACTGCTCGTGTCTGAAGATCTTGGATCATAAATGAATGAGAGAAGGTGATGGAGTAGTTATAACCTATAGTAGGTCGACTACGTAAACAAGATGTGAATTAGGAATATTAAGCACAAAATAGAGATAAAGAGTGAGGATAAGAGGCATTTTTCTTCCTCCAAGATGGAGTGGTTTCCCCATTAACCACAATAATAGACTTGAAAAATGTAGCATCCATAATGAGTACAGGCTGTAGATTAACATGATATGTCACACTCGATTCAATAAAGATCCATAAGTCGAACATGATATACCGAAGACAGAAGCAGAAGAGATACATCTACTAGACTGAGAAATAAGACGACAAAAACTATGCATCTTATGAGGTGAAAAATAATCAGAAGCCGAAATCAAAGAAGAGGACAATGCAGAAATAAGATCACAAAGTCGTCGTATCTCTAGTGGTGACAAATAATCGAAAACTGTAGGCGAGGACAATGGAGAACCTTGCTCTTTACGCCCCAAGCCAAAGGGCGTTCAATAAGTACATACTCCCCCGTAACCATGAGTTGGAGAATTTGCCATTATACGTGCTAAGCCATAATGAAAGATAGAATATCGAGTAATTCAGCAAGTAAATAAATCCCAAAGGTAAAGATTATCACTCAATAGTCGAGATAGTAAACAAAACCCGTAAATCAATATAAGAAATCAATGCATACATAAGCGAGAGCCTATACAGTAGTCCAAGATAGAAAAATAATCAAGAGAAGAAGTGCACAATATTCATGCACTAATTGACTCTCATAAGAGAAGATGAATCCCGAGCCAAAAGTATGCACAAATCACCAAAGTACTATAATAGCCGAGTGAAGAAGTCAAATCCTAATTACTAAGTAACAGTCATACGAAAACATAACACAAACAAACTCCATAAAGACATAGCAACAGAGCCAATAGCACAAGCCTACATGTAAATAATGCACCCACCACAAATCATATCAACAAGTAGCAATAATGCAACTCCAAGAGGTGCACCAAGGCATGAAGGGTGTAAAAGATCGACGTGTGAAGCGTAAGGCATGAGACAAAGGCCTGAGCCTCGTGATGGCGAGGCATACATTTATTCCCAAAAAAAATAGAAATATTTATAAATCATATAGGAGTATATGTAATAGATATTGAAAGTGGATGTACTATACCGGTTATTGGGCATGACTATAAATCATGTCGAAAAATAGCAAAATTGAAAATAAAAAACAAAGCAAAAAAAATCCAATAGCGATAATGGCAATGGCATGTAATGGAAAGAAGAAACCAGAGCATGGGAAAACATAAGAAAAACGAAGAAAACCAACAAAATCCAATAGCATATAATAAGAAGAAGAATAAAAGAAAAGAGATCATGGAAACAGATCAAATTTGAAAAAGAAAAATAAAGGAAAATATTCAAATGGTAGATTATGAGAAGAAAATGAATAATAAGATATCAGAGTCGGGGGGGGGGGGGGGGGTGGAAGAGAAAAAAAAAACATAGGAAAAAAAGTTCAAATAGTAGATAATGAGAATAAGAACTGTAGAAAATAATAGTTGGTGTAATTTTATTGATGGACTACTTCACTACTTATAGGGAGTCTAGCTCCTCTACATACTACAAATTCCGATGTGGGACTAAAAGTCCCTTATTGATTCTCAACACTCCCCCTCAAGATGGACGATAGATATTGATCATCCCCATCTTGTTACATAGCTTCGACAGACTTAATGAACTAAGACCCTTAGTCAGACAGTCTGCCACTTGTTTTTCTGAGCGAACATGGCCAATCTTCAGTATCCCTTGCTCCACTTCTCCTTGATAAAGAATCGATCGATTTCGATGTACTTCGTTCTGTCATGCTGAACAGGATTATTCGCTATACTTATTGCGGCTTGACTATCGCTCAGAAGATGCAACGGTGTCCCCTTATCCAACTTCAACTCTGTCAGCAGTGCTTTCACCCATAGTAGTTCTGACACCCCTACAGCCATTGCTCTGTATTCTGCTTCAGCTGTCGACCGTGCTACCACTGACTGTTTCTTGCTTCTCCATGAAACCAGGTTTCCTCCTACAAAAACACAGTACCCCGTGGTAGACCTTCTGTCGTCTATGCAGCTTGCCCAGTCTGCATCACAGTATCCCTCAATATCTGTGCATCCATTCTTCTTGAACCACAGTCCTTTTCCCGGCGTCCCTTTCAGATATCTTAGGATCTGAAATACTGTATCTATATGACCCGTTCTTGGATCATGCATATAGCGGCTTACAACGCTTACTACAAATGAGATATCAGGGCGAGTATGCCCTAGATAAATTAGTCTGCCTACTAGCCTTTGATACCTTTCGCGATCAACAGGCTCTCCTGCTTCTGCTCCCATCTTGCACTTCTGGTCAATTGGAGTGACTGCTGCTCGGCATCCCAGCATCCCTGTCTCCTTCAGCAGATCTAGTACATATTTCCTTTGTGAGAGAACAATTTCTTGTTCACCATCATACACCTCGATACCTAAAAAGTATCTCATCTGTCCTAAGTCCTTCACCTCAAACTCCTTAGCGAGTTTCGACTTCAGCTTAGTGATCTCATCAGCATCATCACCTGTGATCACTATATCATCCACATATACAGCAAGTATAGTTATGTGGCCTCTTGCATGCTGGAGGAAGACCGTGTGATCTGCATTTGTCTGATGGTACCCCATGCCAGTGACAGCCTTTCTGAATTTGTCAAACCAGGCTCGAGGAGATTGCTTCAGCCCGTACAGTGACTTTTTTAGTTTGCACACTTTTCCATGTGACGTTCCTTCACCTGAATCTGACACAGAGTAGCACCCCGGAGGAGTCTCCATGTATACTTCTTCTTGTAGGTCTCCATGAAAAAATACGTTCTTTACGTCTAACTGGTGTAGCTTCCACCCATAGTTTGCTGCAATGGAGACCAGCGTTCTTACGGTACTCATCTTCGCTACTGGGGCAAAAGTCTCATCATAGTCGATACCATATGTCTGGGTATAGCCTTTTGCAACCAGTCTCGCCTTGTATCGTTCAACTTTTCCTTCTGGTGTCTCCTTCACTGTGTAAATCTATTTGCATCCCACAGCTTTCTTCCCTTCAGGTAATGGCACCAGCTCCCATGTCTTATTTTTCTCTAGTGCCCTAAGTTCTTCCATCATTGCAGCTTTCCATCTTGGGTCCTTCTTTGCTTTCTGCCAATTCTTAGGTAAAGAAGTGGAGTCTAACGAAGTGAGGAAGGCTTGATAAGTCGGAGAGATATTAGAATAAGACAAGTAGTTGGAGATATCATGTTCATAATCTTGATAACGAATAGGAGCCTTTCCTGCATTAATGCGAGAAGACCTCCTTAAGGGAGCAATGGGAGGTGGGGAAAGCATACCATCCGAGTCGGAGAGACCCGCTTCCGAATCCGAGTGATCCGGTACGGGAGTAACATCTTCAGGAGTTGGGGCAGGAGTAGACGAGGGACTTGGCACATTTGGCACAGGGCACGGCACAGTACTGGACTCTGCTGTCGTCTTCTGTACACTTGGAGCTCTTTTTCCCTTGTCTGCTTCTCCCCCTGCGTAATATATGTATCGTCTTCTTCATCCTCCATATCGGTATTACTGATGCTTTCTCCTCTTTCCTTCCAATTTGCAACAACAGGACAAGGTACCGATCCGACGACCACGCTTGGACGTATTATCTCTCCCTCACGGCTAACACCCGCTGTGTTAGGTGTGTTTCCAAACGCGGAGCCCTCATCTGAACCATAATATGGTTTCACCTCTCTGAATGTAACGTCCATGCTTACAAACAACTTTCGTTCCACCGGGCTCCAGCATACATACCCCTTCTGTGTCCCGGTGTACCCAACAAAGACACACTTAACTGCTCTAGGATCCAGCTTACCAACTCTAGGTCTGTTATCATGGACAAAGCATACACACCCAAATACTTTCGGAGGAATGGTGTATGTAGGTGTCCCTGTGAGCATTTCCAACGGCGTCTTCCAGTCCAGTAATTGAGAGGGCAGCCTGTTGATGAGATAAGAGGCTGTCAAGACAGCCTGCCCCCACAAGTATTTAGGCACATTCATAGCTAGCATCATCGTCCGAGCTACTTCCAGCAGGTGCCTGTTCTTTCGTTCTGCAACACCATTTTGAGCCGGTGTATATGCACAAGAGGTTTGATGCAGTATGCCATGAGAGGATAAATATGCAGCAAACCTCGTATGGGTATATTCTGTCCCATTATCCGACCGAAAACACTTAACATGAGCATTATATTGTGTCTTTACGCGTTGATGGAAGCTCTGAAATGCTTCAAAAATGTCACTTTTATTCTTCAGTAGGTAGACCCACGTTACGTGGGTAGAGCAGTCAATAAAAGTGACAAACCATCTATAACCGTTAACACCGGTTGTAGGACAAGGACCCCACACATCTGAATGAATCATATCAAAAGCAGCAGTACATCGATGCCCAGAACTCACATAGGAGCTTCTGGTATGTTTTTCCAACTCACAAGCATCACAAACTAACAACTCTTTATTCGCTTTTTGATATAAGGATGGAAACATGCGACTAATAACAGAAAAGGAAGAATGTCCTACACGATGATGGTGTAGGAGTAGCTCAGCTTCGACATTTTGACTTCGGACTTCTGGTTGTGTGTCTGCAACCAATGATGCCAGTGCTCTGTCCAGACCGTTCCTGTCCAAGTACCATAGACCCTTATGCCATATGCCAGTTCCCAGTCGTCTCCCCGTTCCCTTCTCTTGAAAGATTACCTTAAGAATATCAAAGAAAACAGTACAGTTTAGATCAAGGATAATAGCGCTAATGGATATAAGATTGACAGGAAAGGAAGGAGCATGTAAGACATTAGATAGAGTGATGGAAGGAGTACAATCAATAGTGCCTTTACCCATAACAGGCCTGGAGGTACCATCAGCAGTCTGAATGCTTTCTGGCGGCGTTTGGTTAGAGTATTCCCGGAACTCACCTCGGGACCCCGTGACATGGCGGGATGCCCCAGAGTCCATAATCCAGACTGGCTGAGAGACAGATGCAAGAGCACGCGGAGGTATACCGTCACTAGTTTGGGAAAAGTAAGTGCAGCAATCTCCTAAGGTGGGCGGCACCTCAGAATTGACTTGTCGGTCACCAGAACCAATCTTTGAGCCCCGCAGTTTCTCAAGAACTTCTCTCTTAAATGGAGTTATGTCTGCCAGCTGATTATCCCGGCCTTCATCCGCCAGATTCGTCGTGTTGTCTCCAGAGTAAGTGCCCCTTCCACCAGTGTAGCTGCCTCGACCACCTCGTCGTCCACCCCGACCATGGCCCCGACAATGCGAGGAACTCCGTGCTGGTTTTGGGCAAAAGCGGATGTAATGCCCTGTGTCACCATATTTGTGGCAAACGCCTCCCACAGAAGGAGGCTGGTTGAAAGCAGCAAGAGCAGATATGGCAACTCCGACTTGCTCCCCTTGGGAGATGCCCCTGGTGGGCATCAGCTTCAACCGTGCTTCTTCTTATGCCATGGCAGCTATGGCATCCTCTAAGGTCGACAGCTTCGGTTGCGCAAGAAGTACATTCCTCCGTTGCTCAAATGCAGGGTTGAGCCCCTTCAAAAACTTCATCATCCGTTGCCGCGAGATATAATCCAGAAATTTCTGAAAATATTTTGCGAAGGCCGGTTCAACCTGAGCATCCTCCATTCCAAGAGGATCATAATGGTCAAGATCAGACCAGTACTTCTTTAACAAGGCGGCGTACTCAGATATGGTACGATCGTCTTGGACTACCCGATCGAGTTCATCCTGCAGTTGGAAGACTTGT
This sequence comes from Iris pallida, assembly GCA_029216955.1. Lineage (NCBI taxonomy): Eukaryota > Viridiplantae > Streptophyta > Magnoliopsida > Asparagales > Iridaceae > Iris > Iris pallida. The sequence continues at coordinate 2,190,228 of JANAVB010021595.1, read as the reverse complement.
ATTGGGTTACCTGAACCGGAGTACATATCTTTCAATGTTCTCCAGATATCAGCAGCTCCCTCCATTGCTTCAACATTACCCGACACTTGATCGGTTAAAGAGGCTGTCAACCAACCAGCCACGACATTGTTGACAATCTCCCATACAGCAAACTCCTTCGAGGAGTGATCGACCGGGGCCTTGGTGTGGCCATCTACATAGCCAACCAAGCTACGTCCCTTCAGCGTCCGTATCGCCTGTCGCGACCATTTTAAGTAGTTGGTCGTGCCTTCCAGCTTCGTCTCCAGTTTGTCCAACTTTCCCATTTTATACGGTGACGGATCCACATCAGTATGGGTCACGCGTGAGGTTGCCTCCGGTAATCTCTTGGTCAGGAGATCCGCGACCAGGGCCTTCATCTCTTCTGCTGTCAACTTCCCATAGATGGAATCCATGGTTTCTGTAACTGTAATCAGTGAGGTTTTGTTGTTTCCTGAGTCGTCTTCGTTTGCTTCGTCTTCGTCTTAGTCAGCAATCTGCTGTGAATCCTGATCTCAGGTAGCGTCTTCGTCAACTGTATATTCTGACAGTTGAGATAGAGATCAGGGGGGAACAACAAACTAGCTTTCTCACTGATATGTTGGAGTGTATGCGACCAACTAGAACCGCATCATTATGACGTGTTCGGACAGCCCAAACTTAGTTGTGCCTCCTTGCATGGCGAAGTATGCAGCACGCCGCAACAGAAATCTTAGAAGGATTCTGAGTGTACAAAAATCTAAAGAGATTTCGTAACAGAAGCAAGACGAAAATCTAAAGAGATTTCGTATGCGTAGCAGTAGGTCTTCTAAAGAGAAGATACTGAGTCTCGAAGGCAACAACAGTAGAGCTTCTAAAAAGAAGGTACTCATTCTCGAAGGCAACTGCAGTAGATCTTCTAAAAAGAAGGTACTGACTTTTTTTTCTTTTTTCTTTTTTTTTTGGCGGCTAGGGTTAGGGTTAGGGTTTTGATGGGGCTGCTAGGGCTAGGGTTAGGGTTTCCATGTCGAGAGTGGGAGAGGGAGGTGGGGGGTACTGCTCCGGGAGGGGGGGTCGGGCGAAGGGGGGTTGGGGGGGGTGCTGCTCCGGGGGGGGGGTCGGGGGGCTGCTCCGGGGGGGGAGGGGGTCGGGAGGGAGGAGGGGTTGGGGGGGCTGCTGCTCCGGGGGGGAGAGAGAGAGTTATAAATTTTTTTTTGTGGAGAGAGAGAGAGAGAGTTATGGCTCTGATACCATGTAGAAAATAATAGTTGGTGTAATTTTATTGATGGACTACTTCACTACTTATAGGGAGTCTAGCTCCTCTACATACTATAAATTCCGATGTGGGACTAAAAGTCCCTTATTGATTCTCAACAAGAACAAAAAAGAGAGAATGAGAGTCCCTGCTTATAGGAAAAAAAACGTAATTAGTAAAAAGAAAACATAAAGCCTCATTTGCATGAGGAGCGTCTCATCACCGGCACATGAACCTCACTATAAGGCTCATTAAGACGTGCCTTACAAAGGATGCCTCGTCCCACATGTTCTGAGGACAAAGGCTGGAGCGTCGTGTTCCTCGGGCACGCTTTTGATAACTTTTCATGAGCCATATTTCAACTAAATGAACAAACAAACATAACCCAAGTAATATCTCACAGGGTTAGAGAAAAATCTTGTGAGCTGGAGCAAAAATGTCACGAGCATATTCAAAATATCACCATCAGAACAGACTATGTTAGAATATATCACAAGCATTAGTGTAGAAAAATCATGAGTCGGAGAAAATATTACAAGTATTAGAAGAAAAAATCGCACGTCAAGAAAATATTATGAGAAATTGTAGGGGTGCAACTCGGGCGGGCTAAACCCAAACCCGATCGGGTAAACCAGTTAATGGGTTGGGTTAGGGTTGAAGATATTCGGGTTCAGGTTCGGGCTCGGGTTAACATATTTGAACCCGATCAAAAATCGGGTTGGGCTTGGGTTCATGTGTTGGGTAACCCGAAACCCGACATATATATATATATATATATATATATATATATATATATATATATATATATATATATATATATATAACAAGAGATGACAGCGGGAGCAACAGGCAACCGGCTAGGGTTTCTCCGAGCCCCCCCAGGCCGTCGGACCCCCTTGCCGGTGGGGAGCGGGCCTCAGGAAAGAAGATCGGAGCCCCCCCAGGCGGTAGAGGGGGCAGGAGCAAAATCGGGAGGGTCGGGCGGACCCCCCGATGCAGGTGCGTACATCTGCGCCCCCCAGGCGGTGGGGGGGGGGGTGTGGGAGCACAAGGGTCGGGTGGACCCCACCGGCAGTCGACGACCACCCCAGGCGGTGGAGTGAGGGGCGGGCTCAACGGAAGGGGGGTCGAAGGGCCTCCTTTCGGTGTCAGGGGTGTCGAACTCGCTGCGGGATAGCCCCATTGCTCCGAACTTTGAATTCGGAGCAGGCTCTGGATCTCTGGGGAGCCAAATGGAGGGAGGTGGATGGACGACGGTTACGCGCCGTTGTGTGGCGAAGTCCGGAGGGAAGACGAGAGACGGACAGGGTCAGGTCAGGGATCGCCATCCTGATAGCCGTCAGATCAGGTCAGGGTCTCAGCCATCTGCCCAGGGTCCGGGGATGTCTGCTGGAAGATCGGTGGGTTGGCGACCAAGGGGAAAAGTAAAGTGGTGGATCTGGATGTTCAGGGATCTGGGACTCCTCACCCGGAGGTTGTCCCGAGGCATCTTGGGATGACCACTCGGCCTACTGGACGGTCCTGGGCTGAGATCTGCAAACCTGTGGGGCCGAAAACCCCCACATCGATGGAGTACATTCCGCCGATCAAGGCAGAAAGGGGTTTTCGGGCCTCCTTTCCTACGAAGGAGATCCAGAAGGTGACAGCATACTGAGAGAATACCCTCGTCCTGTATGTATTAGGCAACAAGCCTTTCTACGGGCAGATCCGGTGTTATGCAGTGCGTGTCTGGCAGCCTAAGGGGAGTATGAAGTTCTATGCCCGCGAGAACGGCTTATATTATGTGAAGTTCGGACTGGCGGAGGATGTCGCTAGGATCCTCCAAGGCGGCCCCTGGACGTTCGACGGTAGACTGATCATTCTCAAGTAGTGGATCCCGGAGCTTCGATGTGAGAGGAAAGTTCTGAATGCCATCCCTGTATGGATTCGCTTCCCTGAGTTCCCGGTAAGGTTTTGGAGCATACCTTTGTTGATGCGGCTGGCCAGCTTAGTGGGCACCCCGATCAAGGCAGATGACGCTACTGCCTTTCGGTCGTGGTTGATGTACGCTAGAATCTTTGTGGAGATTCGGGAAGGGGGAGCTGCCGAAGATGGTGGAATATGAGATCCCTTCTGGGGAGGTGCTTACCCAGAAGGTGAAGTATGAATGGGTTCCACCTACCTGTTCACGCTGTTCCTGCTTCGGGCATCTGGCTAGTGCTTGTTCGGAGGTTGGACCTCCGGTGGAGCCTACTATCCCTCCTAGGGAGGCTCCAGAGGCTCCCTACGATATGGATCTCAGAGATGATAGTGGAGCGGAGGTCTTGGAGGGGGAGGTTACATATCCTGTGAGTGATGCTGGTTTGAGCCTCGTTGTATCTACTCAGCTTGTTCCCACGAGCGGGGCGATAATGACTTGCCAGGGGCTGAGTAGTATAGTTACTAGAGGTATGGTGGCGTCGAAGATTGAGGCACGAGGGGATGGCGGATCGTCTGGAGGGCAGGTTTACTGTAGAAAGAGACGCGTTGTCGGCCCGTTGAGGGATGGCCCCTCCATGGTGGTGGGTCATACTACTGACAGAGAGGAGGCGGTGTGTGTTGACAACCATGCCTGGACGTTGATTCTATCTCAGGTCGCTTCCCAACAGGCGGTTCTGACTGGGATGGAGGAGGATTCCTTAGCGACGGATGCGGCACTTTTTCCAGGTGCTGATCCGGGAGTTTTCCAGGAGACCCCACATCTCATTAATTAATGGCCATTATCGCCTGGAACATAAGGGGGGCGTGTTCGCTAGGGAGGTGGAGAGAGATATGTGGGGTGCTCCACAGAGAGAAATGTGATATTTCTGTTCTTTTCGAATCCAAGATCAAAGGGGAAAAGACTCTTACTCGGCGGACCCCTTCTCATTGGGCCCAACTGTACAACCTGGCTTTATGTGACATGGCCAGGATTTGGGTACGCTGAAACTCGAAGAGTTGGGATGGTGACTTGATCTTGATGACGGAGCAGTTGATTGCTATCTCCTTCATGAACAAGGGTGGCTTCGGTTCTTGCTGGGGGTGGTCTACGGCCACAATGACAGAAGGAGATGGGAGTCACTATGGAGCGACATCTCCTGTGTTTCCTCTGTTGCTGACTCGTCGTGCCTCCCTCTTCTCTTGATCGAGGACTTCAGTGCCCTTCTGCACCAAGAAGAGAAGTTGGGTGGTCGCCCGGTTCCAGATTCTATCCTCTATGATTTCCAGAGATGTCTCCTGCTTGTGGGGCTTCGGAGATTGTCTCGCTCAGGCTTCATCTGGACTTGGCACAACAAAGCAACTCATAACAAGGTTGCTTGTCAGCTTGATCGAGCTCTAGACAATAGGGAGTGGTTTCGTCACTTTTCCAACACTTCGGCTGAGGGCCTGACAGCTGGGACGAGCGATCATTCTCCCATCAGGGTTGGCTTCACTGCTCGGTCTCTTGGGAAGTCCCGACCGTTCAGGTATAACAACAGTTGATATCTCTCGGAGGGCTACCTAGAGGCTGTTGCAGAGGGGCTTACTAGCGGTCAGGAGGGGACGGCTCAATTCCGCTTGGTTCGTCGCCTCAAGGCCAAGAAGAGAGCTCTCAGGAGTTGGGTGAAGGGGTTGCCCAAGTCCACCTTAGAAGATAAGAAGGTGGAGTTGCGGACCTTGCAGCAGAATATGCAAGCTGACATGCTTAATGGGGACCTGACGGCTAGAGAGAAGGAGCTGATCGGAGAAGTCAACATCTTGAGACTGCAGAAGGAGATTAGCTCGGTCCAGCGAGCCAAATGCTCCTGGCTGAATAATGGCGACCGTTGCTCCAAGTTCTTCTCTGATGTTATCAGGACAAAACATAATAGGAATCACATCTTCCAGCTTCTTGATGTGGATGGCACTCTGGTGGGGACGTCGGCTGAGATCCAGGGCGAGGCTGTCAGGTACTATTCTGAGTTATATTTCCAGACTGACTACATGTCCGTGTTCCCAGAGGTTGTTACGAAGATATTGATTACTCCATATGGGAATAGCATTCTTCTTGCCCCTGTTATATTGGAGGAGGTAGAAGCTATTGTCAAGGTGGCGAACCCCAACAAGGCTCCTGGTCCGGATGGCTTCAGCAGTGGTTTCTTCAAACGTTATTGGAATACTCTGAAGTATCAGGTCGTAGAGGTGGTCCAGGAATTCTTCACCAAGGAGAAGCTTCTGAAAGAACTGAATCACACCTTCTTGACCTTGGTGCCAAAGAAGGAGGGCGTGATAGCTTTGGCGGATTTCAAACCTATTGCGTGTTGTAATTATCTTTATAAGATAATTACGCACCTTATGTGCCGGGGGATGGAGGGGATCATGCAGGACTTGGTATCTCCGAATCAGGCTACGTTCATAACGGGAGGTCGATTGCAGAGCATAGCCTCCTGGCACATGAGATGGTGAGGGGATTCAGCAGACCCGGTGGGGAGAAAGCTTGTGTTAAACTGGACCTGAGGAAGGCGTATGACATGGTAAATCGTGACTTCCTCTGCCATCTGATGTCCGCCATGGGTTTCGCGGAGCACTGGGTTGCGTTGATCGGGGAGTGCATCACGTCCCCTACTTTCTCTGTTCTCATCAGGGCGTTCCTTATGGGTACTTCCAGAGCAATCGTGGGCTTAGGCAAGGTGACACATTGTCCCCTTACCTATTCACGCTTGTTATGGAATACTTTACTTGCTTGATGGATCTGGCAGTGCACCGTGGACGGCTGGTTCCTCCGTTAAACTGGACCTGAGGAAGGCGTATGACTGGTCAATTGTGACTTCCTCTGCCATCTGATGTCTGCCATGGGTTTCGCAGAGCACTGGATTACGTTGATCGGGGAGTGCATCACGTCTCCTACTTTCTCTGTTCTCATCCAGGGTGTTCCTTATGGGTACTTCCAGAGCAACCGTGGGCTTAGGCAAGGTGACACTATGTCCCCTTACATGTTTACGCTTGTTATGGAATACTTTACTTGCTTGATGGATCTGGCAGTGTACCGTGGACGGCTGGTTCCTCTGTTTTGGAGGATGGACGCCTCAGTTACCTACCTTATTTATGCTGACGATCTGCTAGTCTTCATCCAGCCTTCGACGGAGGGGTTGCAGACACTTGCGGATATTATGGAAGATTTAAAGTCTGTTTCGGGTCTCCAGATGAACAGGGATAAGAGTCGAGTCTACTTCAGTTCCCGGTGTACCCGGAAGGAGGAACGGGCTGATGTGCTGGGTATCGCGAGGAGTAATCTTCCGGTGCGTTACTTAAGAGTGCCTCTTACAGTCAACTATGCGCGGGATCAGGACTGCCATAGTCTGGTGGAGTATGTTCAGAGGAGAGTGGAAGGTTGGCAAGCAGCCGGTCTATTATTTGGCGGACGTATTGAGCTGGTCAGATCGATGATCTCGGTTGTGGCCTATTTTTGGCTGCAGTCCATCCTCCTCCCTGTGGCCTGTAGTGCCCCGACCCGCAAGATGCCTTATGATGGATGGTTGGTTCGATGAAGCCTTGTTGGACTTGGGATTATATGAAGAATCGCTTGGAAGTCTATGCGAATGTGAGTAGTGTTGAACCCTTCAAAGATCCTTTAGCTTCACGCTTAAAATAAGGATAGTATGCTATGTTTCTTGTTGAATTGCTCAATAACACCTTGCATGGAATTTGGAAAGATAATGAAAGATAATAATCACATGAATGTAAACTGTCGTGGCTAAATGAATTGTATGCTTGTACGCTGTTGCGATGAATTACATGACAGGTGAAGGCAAAGTCCCAAATACTTGGGCAGTGAGTATATCGAGCTTTGGCTCAATGAATAGATGGCAAAACAGATGTTAAGACCCAAGAACTGGGCAGTGAGTATGCTTAATTTGCATTCGAATGAATGTATGCTAAACAGATGCTAAGTCCCAAGATTGGGTGGTAAGTACATTGAGTTGGTTGGAAAGATATGGCAAAAGAGATTAGAAAACAACATTCTATTATCCTGTGCCGATGTAGAATGTTGGTTTCACTAAGACCCTGGATGGGCAGATGATAATGTGAGCATTGGCTCAAGGCAAGATGGCTAGATGGCAAGATGGATGAGAATGATGGTTTTGCTTAGTTTTCCTTATCATGCATTATATGTTTTCTTCTTAGATAAGTTGCATATAGTTGCATGGTCATGGACAACTTGTCGACAAGGTGTAGTTCCTCGAACGGTATTTCCTGGGCCATGGAACCCGGTTCGTCCTAGGGGGAACAAGGATGGTGTCGATGTACTGACATCGGGATTGCAGGACTTACAGTAGGGGCTTGCTACCGCCCACTGAAAGGACGTTGAAATCCCATAGTGCTGAAGTAGTAGCACGGTGTTTCGGAAACCTCCTATGGATTCGCACCCCATTTGGAGTTAGCCGTTCACCACAAGATGATCCAAGATGGCGTGTCGCCAGTGACCTTCATATAGATAGGTCCAGTGCTAATGATGTCTTATGTAGGCAGAGTAAGTTATTACTCAAATACATGGAAGATTGTCGGCTATTGGTAAGAATCACCTGAACGGTGATATTCATATTGAATCATGATATTGTTCCTAACAATGTCTTGTGCAGGCAGAGTAAGTATTATAATTGTACAGGGATGGCTACACGACCGTGGGTAAGAATCACCAAAGGGTGATAACTGTATGCTTTAAATTATGTTGGCTATGAGATTTGCATGCTTTACTTCTTGCCGGCTATAACATGAAATTGACCCTAAGGCAACGAGAAAGACAACTGTTAATAATGTTCTGTAACATGATTACTTAGTGCTGTCTTCTTAGGTGAGTTGGGCCAGCACCGCTCGCCAGTACATTGATGATGTACTGACCCACGTTATGGGCAATATTACAGGTGTTTGCTTGGGGGAAATCCTGTGAATCAGTGCTTGGCATCGATGAATCGGATGGGTGTGCAGAAGCTCTTCTTTCAAGACGATGTCTTCTGCTATACGGGACATAATGTATGGAACAGTGGAACTCAGATGTACCAGTGAGATTGTAGCCAAATTGGCAAGTCATTGTAAAGAAGTCGGTATATTCATTTGTAGCCTAAAGGGCAAGTGTATACATTCAGTTGGCTACTCAAGAGTCTTGTATTCAGTTGTAAACTCTGTATTCCGCTGCAAGTCTTATAATCCATTTTGAATATCAATAAAGAGATACATTTCTTCATAAATTGTGTGACTTCAATTTATCTGCTTGGTTCCGCTGCCTTATCGATGCTTTCTGAGAATTACCAGGAACTGTAATGGTTTTGCCTTGTACAAGTGCAATCTAGACTTGTACGGCATCACGCCCAGTGGCTTATTTTCGATCCTCCGGGATCGGGGCGTGACATAATGGTATCAGAGCACGGCTTTACGTCCTTGGATTCCTATTCGATTTGTTTCGAATCAATGTTGCTACTAAGATGATTCTAAGTTGCTTCCGCGATGATTCAAAGATTGCTTCCGCGATTATTCAAAAGTTGCTTCCACGGTGAATCAAAGTTGCTTCCACGAATACTCAAAGTTGCTTCCGCGATGAAATCAAAGTTGCCTCTATGATGATTCATAGTGCTTCTGCGATTATTCTGTGTTGCTTCCAAAACTATTCTATGTTGTTCCCTTGACTGAAAGTCCGTTGATCATTCTATCCTCTCACTGGGTGTTCCATACAATAAGTCTAAATATGTGGGCTGTGATATGTGTGCTTTGTTGAATTTCTAAAAAGATACCAAAAAGAATAACAATGATGCGATGCGTAAGTTTGTGATGTATGCTGGATGTCTTATGTGTGGGATTCTTTGAATCGATTGTTATGCAGCAATCGACCGTGGGTGATGGTGTGGTATATTGGAACAGAATGTGCATGGATTTCAGTGAATGGAAATCGATAGAATCTTGAGTCGATATTTGTGGTCAGCATAACCACTGCAGGATGGATTGTCCATGTTGGACGTTGGTTTGATACGAAGGAATATTGTGTTGATAATGGCTTAAGCTCTGGGTGGTATATTACATATACCCTCGTCGTGATAAGATGTCCCTTGACCCTTGTTGTGTTTATGACTTTGTGATTGCTTTACCTATAAGGTATTGGGTGGTATCGAATTGTAGTTGAGCTTACGATTGATACATGACGGCTAGGAATGTCCCTTGATGATTAAGTTCGGATGACCCGTTACGAGATTTTGATGTGTTCGGGTGAACCATTGCTAGACCTTGTCGGTTAGCATTATGTTGGATAATAAGAGAATTGAGAATATGAAATGAATGACTTGGTTGGGAATGAAATGAGTTTCAGATTCAAGCGAGTACTTGAATCAGTTGGATAAAAGAATTGTAGGCTTGGTAACAATAGTGTGGTGTTGCTATCGAAAGATTTTGTGGGAATAACTATGGACCGAATATTAAACGATGTTGGAATTGAGTGAAAGAAATTGCATGTTGGATATCGATAGAATTGATGGTAATGTTAGACGCTTATCGGGATGTTGGAAATGATTTAGATAATGCAGAGAGAGTTGCATCAACGACCGAAAAGTTAGAGAATGGACTTGAAGAATGGATGATCTTAGCACGATGTGCAGTTGGGATTATGACTTAGCTAATGAGTTATGTTATATCCGCTAAGATGACCGATACGCGTATGCTAGATGATTGGTGCCATAGAGATTGGATCGGTGCATGAATAGTAAATCTTCTTATGGAATCACAAGGAGATGATGCAAAACGAATATTGATGGTTAACGGGGATTGCTAAGAGATGACCGTAATTGTGCTAGAAAATTTATAAGGGATGCCTCGGAAGAAATATGATCGTGTAGTTGCCTTATTTTGTTGGTTAAAAGTGTACGGACCGTATCGATGATCTAAAAATATGGGAAACGAATATGTCGCGAAGAGACCGTAGGAAAGAGATCATAAGTGATAAACTATTGAAATAGCAATGTCGGATGATGACTCAAAATAGTTGACCCGATTGAATAGACAATTTGAGTACGATATGAGGATGCAAGTCGGATTGAACAAGTGATGCTATGTCTATGCAAGTGGAAATTGAAAGTTGGATATTCGATTGAGGAGTTTTATATGATAGCTTTGGATTGACCCATAAGAATTGTTGGATAGAATTGTCGGATAGATTTTTGTTGGTTGCGGGTAAGTCTAGAATGAGGCTTCATTGGGTATGACCCGAGTATGAGTATGGGTAGAAAGACTTGACCCTAGATTGTCGGCTGGTTGCCTAGATTGTCGGTTGGTTACCTAGAATGTTGTTGGTTACTTAAGTTTCAGATTTGGTTGGCTATGTTCTTCAGTTGTCCGTGTTGGGAATAAGTTCATAAGATTGGGGTGGTGTCCCATGTCCCTAAGTTGGTCAGACCATAGAGTTGTCCCTATGATAAGAATTGGTTGCCTCTAAGATAAGAGATAAGTATGTCCCTGATAGCTATCCATCTCATATGTGTTAGCTGAATGTCTGGGTTAGCTTAGATTAGCTGACCGTAGAGACTTGACTGTATGCTAAGTTGACTGTTGGAAAACCGTAGGATGTCCCTATTGATGTTGCGTGAGTTTAGTCGGAATGAGTAAGATGTGTTAGAAGGTAGGCTTCAGGATGGAATAGATAATTGGAAAATTTTGATGTTATAATGTTGGATGGAATGACGAATCATGTTAGTTTCGGAAATTGAGTTGCCTTGGTTGAAATATTGGAAATTGTTAGAACTGGTTGGATTGGTTGATTGATATTGAGCTGCGAAAATTGTTGGTAGTGCTTTGAGATAGTTGGAATAATTTCATTGACCGGATCAAGATTGAGGATAAGTGTAATGACGGAATTGGATAGTACATGTAGCCGAGATCGGCGAATATGAATAGGAATGACCCTCGGAATTAATGTTGCTGGAATATGATAGTTGCCTATGCGAGAGGATAAATATGTTGGCTTGATCAATATAAGAAAATGTTGGAGTACAACGAGAAATGTTGCTAGAGTGGAATGGTGATACAATTTGGAATGATGATACAATTTGATGGATGGATCGTGATCGAGAAAGTTACGAGTTGCAAACAAAGTGTATGGATGCGAACGATGATGAGTACAAGATTTGATCGATGAGAATCGGATATCAAAATGAAATGTGGCTATAGGATTTATCAACTTTGATGGCATGGATGACAATGAACTTGGAAGGAATACTTAATACATCTAAGTCGGAATATTTTGGAAATTCTGGATCGGTTGAGAAAATTTTCTCGAGTTGGAATTGGCAACATCTGTTGCGTTATTGGTTGGTCGGGATATTGAATAAACAAGTGGGATTATAAGAGATGCTTGAAAAGAATTACTGATGTTCGGAAGAGAAATTATACCGTCGCTCGTTCGTCTTCCCTATCACTGAACTTGGCTGAAGTGTATGTATTTCGGGGACGCCTAAAATATGTGTATGATTCCAACTAAGTGGTATGCTGAATTCAAACGAAGCCACGGGAATTATCATGTGCTAAGAATTTGTACGAGTGTCGGAGGAAAGATCAAAGATGGTAAACTATGTTGAATCAATTTGGGATGCTGTAACGAGACGGTACATTACTTGAAAATCATTCGAGAGATTGCGGAGAAATAGTAAATGGTGCAAGTTGATCGTTGAAAAGTTTCATGAAAAGTTGGTTGAAGTTTTGGGGATGAGTTTTGTTTTAAGTTTCGAGGACGAAACTTTTTCTGGGTGGTATATATTGTAGTGCCCCGACCCGCAAGATGCCTTATGATGGATGGTTGGTTCGATGAAGCCTTGTTGGACTTGGGATTATATGAAGAATCGCTTGGAAGTCTATGCGATCGTGGCGGAAGTCATTCTATGAATGTGAGTAGTGTTGAACCCTTCAAAGATCCTTTAGCTTCACGCTTAAAATAAGGATAGTATGCTATGTTTCTTGTTGAATTGCTCAATAACACCTTGCATAGAATTTGGAAAGATAATGAAAGATAATAATCACATGAATGTAAACTGTCGTGGCTAAATGAATTGTATGCTTGTACGCTGTTGCGATGAATTACATGACAGGTGAAGGCAAAGTCCCAAATACTTGGGCAGTGAGTATATCGAGCTTTGGCTCAATGAATAGATGGCAAAACAGATGTTAAGACCCAAGAACTGGGCAGTGAGTATGCTTAATTTGCATTCGAATGAATGTATGCTAAACAGATGCTAAGTCCCAAGATTGGGCGGTAAGTACATTGAGTTGGTTGGAAAGATATGGCAAAAGAGATTGGAAAACAACATTCTATTATCCTGTGCCGATGTAGAATGTTGGTTTCACTAAGACCCTGGATGGGCAGATGATAATGTGAGCATTGGCTCAAGGCAAGATGGCTAGATGGCAAGATGGATGAGAATGATGGTTTTGCTTAGTTTTCTTTATCATGCATTATATGTTTTCTTCTTAGATAAGTTGCATATAGTTACATGGTCATGGACAACTTGTCGACAAGGTGTAGTTCCTCGAACGGTATTTTCTGGGCCATGGAACCCGGTTCGTCCTAGGGGGAACAAGGATGGTGTCGATGTACTGACATCGGGATTGCAGGACTTGCAGTGGGGGCTTGCTACCGCCCACTGAAAGGACGCTGAAATCCTATAGTGCTGAAGTAGTAGCACGGTGTTTCGGAAACCTCCTATGGATTCGCACCCCATTTGGAGTTAGCCGTTCACCAGAAGATGATCCAAGATAGCATGTCGCCAGTGACCTTCATATAGATAGGTCCAGTGCTAATGATGTCTTATGTAGGCAGAGTAAGTTATTACTCAAATACAGGAAAGATTGTCGGCTATTGGTAAGAATCACCTGAACGGTGATATTCATATTGAATCATGATATTGTTCCTAACAATGTCTTGTGCAGGCAGAGTAAGTATTATAATTGTACAGGGATGGCTACACGACCGTGGGTAAGAATCACCAAAGGGTGATAACTGCATGCTTTAAATTATGTTGGCTATGAGATTTGCATGCTTTACTTCTTGCCGGCTATAACATGAAATTGACCCTAAGGCAACGAGAAAGACAACTGTTAATAATGTTCTGTAACATGATTACTTAGTGCTGTCTTCTTAGGTGAGTTGGGCCAGCACCGCTCGCCAGTACATTGATGATGTACTGACCCACGTTGTGGGCAATATTACAGGTATTTGCTTGGGGGAAATCCTGTGAATCAGTGCTTGGCATCGATGAATCGGATGGGTGTGCAGAAGCTCTTCTTTCAGACGATGTCTTCTGCTATACGGGACATAATGTATGGAACAGTGGAACTCAGATGTACCAGTGAGATTGTAGCCAAATTGGCAAGTCATTGTAAAGAAGTCGGTATATTCATTTGTAGCCTAAAGGGCAAGTGTATACATTCAGTTGGCTACTCAAGAGTCTTGTATTCAGTTGTAAACTCTGTATTCTGCTGCAAGTCTTGTAATCCATTTTGAATATCAATAAAGAGATACATTTCTTCATAAATTGTGTGACTTCAATTTATCTGCTTGGTTCCGCTGCCTTATCGATGCTTTCTGAGAATTATCAGGAACTGTAATGGTTTTGCCTTGTACAAGTGCAATCTAGACTTGTACGGCATCACGCCCAGTGGCTTATTTTTGATCCTCCGGGATCGGGGCGTAACATGGCCATTATTCGGCGAGTGGAGCGTCTCTGTGCCGATTTTATTTGGAGGGAGGGTATGCATGCGATCTCCTGGGAGCAGCTCTGTCGTCCTAGGAAGGAGGGAGGAGTGGGGCTCAGGCCATTGCTGGAGATTAGGGAGGCTTCTGCGCTTAAGCTGGCCTGTAGATTCATCAGCGGGGGGTCTCTCTGGGTGAACTGGATGCACAGCAGATACGTGAAGCAGGGCAATTTTTGGACGTGTTCACCTGATAACAACTATTCAGTCACGTTCAAGACTGTCTTGAGACACAGAGGAGTGCTCAAGTCTGCTATCCGGAGGGTCATGAAGGTTGGGTCGGGTACTGACCTCTGGCGGGATCCTTGGAATGATCGGCGTTCGCTGTTGGACATCAGGGGAGCCCCGACTCACCAGGAGGATAGGCGTGGTCTGACGTGTGGTCGCATCATACGCGATGGTGAGTGGAGGCCGGAATCTTATCGATTCACTGAGGAGTTGTGTGGGTTCATTATGTCTACAGTCATTAATCCGGCTTTGCTTGTGGATCGGTAGATTTGGGAGCCGACTGAAGTATCTTCGAGAACTGGAGAGTTCCAATTCCGTAGCTGCTACAACCTTATCCGGCGCACTTTCCCGAGTTCTGATTACGAGTTCGTTTGGTGTAAGGGTTTGGCCAGAAAGATGCAGTTGTGCGTTTACAAGCTTCTTCTGGGCCGCCTATTGACTAGGGATCGCCTGAGTTCATTTGGAGTGCCGGTTCCGGATTCCAAGTGTGTGCTTTGCTGTTTGGAGCCTGAATCTATAAAGCATATCTTCTTCGAGTGCACTCTGGCATGGCAGATCTGGTCGGAACAGAGTCGTGTATTGGGAGTGTGCCCTCCGGGAAATGTATTGGGGACATCATCACGATGATCCGGGATAGCAGGGGTCGAGGGCAGGACTGGTTCCGAATAGCCAGAGTTCGTCTGGCTGCTTCGGTTTGGCATGTATGGCGGGAGCGAAACCGTCGGATCTTTGAGGGGCTGGTCACCCCTCCGGTTGGCATTCTCCATAACATCGAGTCTGATGTGAATGCTATAGAGAATTGATGAGTGGGAGTCCCACTCAGATTGTATGTTGTAAGATTATGGCTTTTCCTTTGGAATAAAATTTACCTTTTTTCCAAATATATATATATATATATATATATATATATATATATATATATATATATATATATATATATTGGAACCAGGTAAATTGTTTCTGGAATCGCTTCCACTGGGATTCGAACTCCTGACCGCTCGGGCCGCATGCATCTCTCTTAACCACTAGGCTAGAGGTCATTTTGAATATATATAAATATATATATATATATATATATATATATTTTATTTATATATATATATATATATATATATATATATATATATATATATATATATATATATATATATATATATATATATATATATATATAGGGAAGGGATATTGCACCAAACATATTGCATCAATTGTTGCACCAAACAATCTCAACCACACATTTATTTCTATCATGTGGTTATAAAGCATTCCATAAAGTTGTTGCCACGTCAGCATGCTTTATAACCATATGATTGAAATAAATGTGTGGTTGAGATTGTTTGGTGCAATAATTGATGCAATAAGTTTGGTGCAATATCCCTCCCCATATATACATATATATATATATATATATATATATATATATATATATATATATATATTTTATATATATATATATATATATATATATATATATATATATATAGTTTCATACTAGTTAAATAAAAAGTTTAAACTATAATTTTTTTCACCCGAACTCTTCAAGTTCCTGTCCTAAATCTCATTTCAGTTTTATTTTGTAATGATTTAGACTTGATTGCTATTTGATTATGCATTTAATATTACTCTTGTTTAAAATTATTACAAATATCATATTTGAGCCCGATAAACCCGATGGACCCGAGCCCAACCCGATCCTCCGGACTTGGTCTTGGGCATCATATGATGAACCCGAAGTCGGGTCGAGCTCGGGCTCGGCCTAGGCTTATGATCTATCGGGTTGGGCTCGGGTTGACCTCAAACCCGACCCAACCAGCCCGAGTTGCACCCCTAAGAAATTGTGACTTTACGAATATCTCATGCTATGTTGTCACATGCGACGCCTAGGCGCGCCTACGCGGCCTAGGCATGGGGATTGGAGAGGTATCGCCTCGACCTAGAAAAAATTTTCATGGATGAGGTTTTGCTCGCCTAGGCGCGCCTAAGCGCACACCTAGGGTCGTCCAATTATGCTTATTATCCTTACTTGATGTTGAATATTGGTTACTTTATATTTGTTGCTTCTTATGTTACTTTTATGCTTATTGCTTAATAATTATTGCTTGTTAGTTATACTACATATTTGTTGCAAGTATAATTACAGAATTTTTTGATTCAAAGTAATGGATCCTGGACGGGCGCATGTCGTCTAGCCTCGCCTAGCGCCCAGTATAACATAGATCTCACGTGATATATGCGAAAAAAATTTGAGTTTATGAATCTCTTACAAATCTCACCATAAGATGTCATAAGAAAGAAGAACCAGAGTTGTCTTCCATTGAGATGACCACTGGAGGCTTCATAGACGTAGTGGCTACTCGTAATCATCGTGGAGACGAGGTAGCAACTGGGTATTGATGGATCTGGTGACGGGAGAGAGTAACGTCGAAATCCGGCATCTCGAGCGGATGGGTCTCAATTTAGGAGAGGGTAGCGTCGGAATCTGGTCTGGAGTGGCTAGGTTCGATCTGGATTAGGATAATAGCAGCAACAAGGATCTCGTGGGGGACTTAGAATTTTTATCAAGATTAGGGTAGCGACAACAAGGAAGAAGTGGGGGTCGGCTAAAGTTAGGGTTTGAGTAAATAATAGCTAGCCTTTGCTATAAATGTTTTAAAAACAGGTTCAACCATCAACCAGGTAACCTCAGTCCTGATTGCTCGGACCAGTTGAACCTATTGGTTCAAAGAAGTTGATATGCTAATTATTTTCAAATTATATAGAATATATTTATATTTATATATTTATATTTATATATTTATATATTTATAAATTTATATTATTATTTTTATTAATATATTGTCTAATCTTAACATAATTTTATATACTATCATAACATCATTTCACAAAAGGGTTTATTAAAAATACATAAGAAAGAAGACCAAAAGCTACATTTGTCAAACATTGCTACTATTACTTTTGTATGAAAAACTATACTAAATTAATTTTATTTGTTAAATTTTAAATTAGATAGACATTAAAATTAGAATCATTACAAATAATAAGTTTGCTAGCAACTGTACGGATGTTGTGTTGTTAAGGTCAAAATTGTCTTTTAGTATGGTGTTCAGGTTTGTGTTAAGTATTGACTAACACAATTTTTCAAGTGCCGACTAACAAACTTTTAGAAAACTGTCAAAGTGTTATCCTCGCATCAGATGAGTACTATTATTGTTTCCCAATATGACATGTAAATGGATCAAAATAGTATTGAATACAGCTCTATCATCAAAAATTTAGTAGCCCAGTGGTTGGAAAATATGCATCTTACCTTAGCCCAGCAGATAGGAAATGTGCATCTTAACTGAAAGATCAATGTTCGATTCTTATTCGGGTCAATTTATTTTTTGGTAATAAATACATTAAACCCTTATGTTTCATGGGTATTACAAGGACCACCCCTATTTTGAAAATAATTACACGGACATTCCTCTGCTTTATGTTTTATTTTTAAAATAAGGGTGGTTAGTGTTATAACTTTCTATAGAAAATACAGAACATAGGGGTGGTCCGTGTAATTAGTTTCAAAATAAGGGTGGTCCCTATAATAAGTATGAAACATAGGAATAGTTAATGTAAATTGCCCTATTTTTTTGAAATTTCTTGTTTACCATTAAACCGCTCGGTTCGATCGAACCATGACCAGGTCAACTAGTTCCAATGGTTCAATCCAGTTCACACCAGCTGGACTAATTGAACTTGGTTCATGATCCATCCGGTTCAACCGTTCAAGTAGAACAAGTTTGTAAACACTATTTGCAATCTAGTGTTAGGGTTTCAGTATTGAGGTGGAGGGAGGAGAAAGATAGGGTTGATGGATAGGCTTTTGGAACTAGGGTTAGGGTTTAGGAAAGATATTTTGGGATGGTAGAGGCTAGGGTTTGGAGGTAGAACTAAGTTATCGCTCTGAAACTATGTTGAGAAGTTGGCTCAACATAATTGACTTAATCAATTTGGAATGGAATTACAATATATAAACAAAGGTAAGTCATCCTTCATAGTGTTTTTCCAAAAAGGGGCTGAAAGTGAACCTAATACAAAGGAGGCATACAAAAAAGATTCTCGTCTACAATCATGAAACTGCATATATTGCTGACAATATTGATGCCAAAGAAGAAGTTTGGACAACTGCTAGTAAGATAAGTTTTTGACAAGATGATAGATGCATAGATTTGAGAGGTGAAGGGCTAGGAGTGGAGATGCGAACATCATGATCCATAGGAGTGTTAGACGAGAAACAACCAAAATGTCGGTTTCCTTAAAGAGATATACTTCCATTGAGAGAGCAATAATCATTCTGGCAAAGCATCTTCGATGCCAAAAACTACCAAAGACAACCTAGGTCCTTTATGTGAAAGTGGATACGAAATTGGGGTTTAACTTTGGATATGCCAACAGTCAGATGATGATGGCATCCATCCATATAACCATGGAGAATGATCATGTCCTAGAGTCTACAATGGATGAAGAAATAAAAGTCATCAACACTCCAGGAGAAGAAATTTTATGAACTTGGGTGAACTTGTCAAATCATGCGTAGGGATACTACTTGAGGTCATAAATGGACATGTGGAGATGAAAAATCACATTCTCCATGAAAACTCATAACTAGGAGGTTGTCACATATAAACCATTTTAATAAGATTCACATTGAGAAAGCTATCGTGATCTTGATGTCAAGTTGATATAAGGACCACTAGCAGTTGACAGCCAAGCATTCTGTAAGAGTTTCAAGTATGTACCACTATTGTAGCTTCAGTCTAATAAATATATTGGGTGTACACCCAAAACCTATTTCTGGAGGCTAAGGCACCTTTTGGTTGTAAGAAGTTTGTGGCAGTTGGAAAAGTAGTAGACTGTAGAAAAGGTTATGTGGTATAGGACCCATTTCCATTTTCTTTGAGTTCCAAGCTTAGTTCTTCAAACGTCTCCGGTTCTGATTTAATTTAAGCCCCTCTCTCCAAAGGACCCATATCTTCTCAACAGCAACATGTCCCTCCAACTTCCAGTGTAAAGGAACTATAGTAGACATTGTTAGACAAATCTCCTTAAATTCCGGATCTAGTCCCCCCATCCCCCCTACTTCCTACTTCAAACCAAACAGCATAACTAATAGACTTGGCGAAAAAGTCCCCGAATTCTCCCAAGTTCCTTCCACTTGTTACAACTAAACGGTCCTAACATGGAAGAAAATAAGGCCATAACCAAAATGAGAGCAATCGATGACTCCATGATTTCTCCCCACAAAGTGGGAGAGTTTGGAGACTGAATAGTTGGTTTGAACTGAAGATTGTAGAACGTTGTTGGTTAACTCCACCAAAGCATACTTCTTTGCCATTATAAACCAAAAAAAAAAATCGCCAGTTTAAGTCATTTTTTTAGTGTTTTGATACTTAAAGATCCTTATTGTATTTTTGTTACAACTCTTGGTTATTTGTTAAAGTGGACTTGCATTTGTATATTCCTTATAAGAGAACTATTAATTTCCTTAAGGAGCCCACTTGGTCTAAAAGGCATTCCTGATGGATATTAACCTGTTGTGGTAACAGTTCATGTAAACAATATTCAAAGTCATCTGTTAGTAAATTAGGAAACTTTTATTACCATTACACACTTCTCATGCAAAAGCCTTATAGGAATGCCAGAAGTTTAGTTTAGCAGTTTTAGCAAATATAGTTGATTCTTTGAGAAAATTCTTCTGAGGGTATTCCATATGAAAATTTCATCATCATCCAGCCTTCTCCAATCAGGATGGGTTGGAAAGGAGAGCACATAAGAAAGCTCTATAAAAAACTTGATGAATAGTTGGTTTGAACTGAAGATTGTAGAATATTGTTGGTTAACTCCACCAAAGCATACTTCTTTGCCATTATAAACAAAAAAAATAACGCCAGTTTAAGTCATTTTGTTAGTGTTTTGATACTTAAAGATCCTTATTGTATTTTTGTTACAACTCTTAGTTATTTGTTAAAGTGGACTTGCATTTGTATATTCCTTATAAGAGAACTATTAATTTCCTTAAGGAGCCCACTTGGTCTAAAAGGCATTCCTGATGGATATTAACCCGTTGTGGTAACAGTTCATGTAAACAATATTCATACTCATCTGTTAGTAAATTAGGAAACTTTTATTAACTTTACACACTTCTCATGCAAAAGCCTTATAAGAATGCCAGAAGTTTAGTTTAGCAGTTTTAGCAAATATAGTTAATTCTTTGAGAAAATTCTTTTGAGGGTATTTGTTGAGAGTAAATAAGGGACTTTAGTCCCACATCGGTTAGATGTAATATGAAGAGGGGTTGGACCCTCTATAAGTAGTAGGCAGTAGCCCTCAATAAAGATATCTGAGATTTAGCCCTCATTTCAACTTGGTATCAGAGCCACTCCTTCCACAAACCCTAGCCGCCAGACACCTGCCGACCCCCCTACCGTCGCCCCCCTGCCGACGCCCTCTGTCGACGTCCCCCTGTCGCTGACCCTCCCTCCCCCGCCGACCCCCCTGCCCCCCTGCTCCCTACTGCCGACCCCCCCTCCACCTCCCTCTCAGCAGCACCCCGCCCCCACCCAGCAGTAACCCGCCTCCCCTCATCCAGCAGTAACCCCCCCCCGCGCCGCCCTTTTTAGGGTTTTTGCTGTTCTAAAAAAAAAAAAAAAACAGATTTCCTTCTCTTTAGAAGATCTCTATTGTTGCCTTCGAGAAACCTTCTTTTTAGAAGCTCTACTACGAATACGCAATCTCTTTAGATTTTTGTATCTCAGAAACGTTGTCTTTATAATCGTTTCTGCACGGCTGGTATACCTCTGGTTTGTCTCATGCAAGGAGGCACAACTAAGTTGGTTATCCTTGAGCCGTCCGAACGCGTTATCATGACGCGGTTCTAGTTGGTCATATAAACTATGACATATCAGTGAGGGATCTCGTTTTGTTGTTTCCCCCCGGTAGCTGACTTAGACGAATTACGACTCAAAAGAAGACGACTCAGGAAACAACAACACCTCACTGATTGCAGAAGTCATGGATTCAATCTATGGAAAGTTGACAGCAGAAGAAATGAAGGCCCTGGTCGAGGATCTCCTGACCAAGAGATTACCGGAGGCAACCCCACGCGTGATCCATACTGATGTGGATCCGTCACCGTACAAAATGGGGAAGTTGGACAAGCTGGAGACGAAGTTGGAAGGCACGACCAACTACTTGAAATGGTCGCGGCAGGCGATACGGACGCTGAAGGGACGTGGCTTGGTTGGTTATGTAGATGGCCACACCAAGGCCCCTATCGATCACTCCTCGAAGGAGTTTGCTGTATGGGACATTGTCAACAATGTCGTGGCTGGTTGGTTGACAGCCTCTTTGACCGACCAAGTGTCGGGTACCGTTGGAGCAATGGAGGGAGCTGCTGATATCTGGAGAACATTGAAAGACATGTACTCCGGTTCGGGTAACCCCATGCGAGTCTTCCAACTGCAGGATGAGCTCGATCGGGTAATCTAAGACGATCGTACCATCTCTGAGTACGCTACCTTGTTGAAGAAGTACTGGTCTGATCTTGACCATTATGATCCTCTTGGCATGGAGGATGCTCAGGTTGAACCGGCTTTTGCAAAATATTTCCAGAAATTTCTGGATTATATCTCGCGGCAACGGATGATGAAGTTTTTGAAGGGGCTCAACCCTGCATTTGAGCAACGGAGGAATGTACTTCTCGCACAACCGACGCTGCCGACATTAGAAGACGCTATAGCTGCCATGGCACAAGAAGAAGCACGGTTGAGGCTGATGCCTACCAAGGGTATCTCCCAGGGGGAGCAGGCCGGAGTTGACACATCTGCTCTTGCCACTTTCATACAGCCTCCTTCTACGGGTGGCGTTTGCCACAACTGTGGTGACACAGGGCATTACATCCGCTTTTGCCCAAAACCGACACGGACTCCCTCGACTGGTCGGGGCCGTGGTCGCGGTGGACGACGAGGTGGTCGAGGCAGCTACAGTGGTGGAAGGGGCACTTACTCTGGAGACAACGAGGCACATCTGGCGGATGAAGGTGGGGACAATCAGCTGGCGGACATCACTCCATTTGAGAGAGCAGTTCTCGAGAAGATGCGCGGCTCAAAGCTTGGTTCTGGTGAATGACAAGTCATTCCTGGGGCGCCGTCCACTACAGGAGATTACTGCACTTACTTCTCCCAAACCAGTGCCGGTATACCTCCGCGTGCTCTTGCATCTGTCTCTCCGCCAGCTTGGATTATGGACTCTGGGGCATCTTGCCATGTCACGGGGTCCTGCGGTGAGTTCCAGGAATACTCTACTCTAACGCAGCCAGAAAGCATTCAGACTGCTGATGGTACCTCCAGGCCTGTTACGGGTAAAGGCACTGTTGATTGCACTCCTTCCATCATTCTATCTAATGTCTTACATGCTCCTTCCTTTCCTGTCAATCTTATATCCATTAGCGCCATTATCCTTGATCTAAACTGTATTGTTTCCTTTGATATTTCCTAAGGTAACTTTCAGGAGAAGGGAACGGGGAGACGACTAGGCACTAGCACATGGCATAAGGGTCTATGGTACTTGGACAAGAACGGTCTGGATAGAGCATTGGCATCTTTGGTTGCAGACGCACAACCGAAAGTCCGAAGTCGAAGTGTCGAAGCCGAGCTGCTCCTCCACCATCAGCGTGTAGGACATTCTTCTTTTTCCGTTATTAGTCGACTGTATCCGTCCTTATATTAAAAAACAAATAAAGAGTTGTTAGTTTGTGATGCTTGTGAGTTGGAGAAACATACCAGAAGCTCCTATGTGAGTTCTGGGCATCGATGTTCTGCTGCTTTTGATATGATTCATTCCGATATGTGGGGCCCTTGTCCTACAAACGGTGTTAACGGTTATAGATGGTTTGTTACTTTTATTGACTGCTCTACCCGCATAACGTGGGTCTACCTGCTGAAGAATAAAAGTGATATTTTTGAGGCATTTCAAAGCTTCCATCAACGGGTGAAGACACAGTATAATGCTCGTGTTAAATGTTTTCGGTCGGATAATGGGACGGAATATACCCATAAGAGGTTTGCTGCGTATTTATCCTCTCATGGTATTCTGCATCAAACCTCTTGTGCATATACACCGGCTCAAAATGGTGTTGCCGAACGAAAGAATAGGCACCTGCTGGAGGTAGCTCGGACAATGATGCTGGCTATGAATGTCCCTAAATTTTTGTGGGGACAAGCTGTCTTGACAGCCTCTTATCTCATCAACAGGATGCCCTCTCAATTACTGGACTGGAAGACGCCTTTGGAAATGCTCACGGGGACAACTGCATACACCGTTCCTCCAAAAGTATTTGGTTGCGTATGTTTCGTCCACGATAACAGGCCTGGCGTTGGTAAGCTGGATCCTCGAGCAATTAAGTGTGTCTTTGTTGGGTACACCGGAACACAGAAGGGTTACGTATGCTGGAGCCCGGTTGAACGAAAGCTGTTTGTAAGCATGGACGTTACATTCAGAGAGCTGGAACCTTATTATGGTTCGGACGAAGGTTCTGCGTTTGGGAACACGCCTCACACAGCGGGTGTTAGACGTGAGGGGGAGGTAGTACGCCCAAACGTAGTTGTCGGATCGGTACCTTGTCCTGTCGTGACAAACTGAAAGAAAGGGGGAGAAAGCATCAATGATATTGATACGGAGGATGAAGAAGACAATAGGTACATTACGCAGGGGGAGAAGGAGACAAGGGAAAAGGAGCTCCAAGTTTACAGAAGAAGACAGCAGAGGTCCAGTACTGTACCGTGTCCTGTGCCTATAGTGCCAAGTCCCTCGTCTACTCCTGCCTCGACTCCTGAAGATGTTACTCCCGAACCAGATCGCTCGGATTCGGAAGAGGATCTCTCCGATTCGGATGGTATGCTTTCTCCACCACCCATTGCTCCCTTAAGGAGGTCTTCTCGCATTAATGCGGAAAAGGCTCCTATTCGTTATAAAGATTATGAACATGATATCGCCAACTACCTATCTTATTCTAATATTTCTCTGACTTATCAAACATTCTTCACTTCGTTAGACTCCACTTCTTTACCTAAGAATTGGCAGGAAGCAAAGAAGGACCCAAGATGGAAAGCCGCAATGATGGAAGAACTTGGGGCACTAGAGAAAAATAAGACATGGGAGCTGGTGCCATTACCTGAAGGGAAGAAAGCTGTGGGATGCAAATGGGTTTACACAGTGAAGGAGACACCAGAAGGAAAAGTTGAACGATACAAGGCGAGACTGGTTGCAAAAGGCTATACCCAGACATATGGTATCGACTATGATGAGACTTTTGCTCCAGTAGCGAAGATGAGTACCGTAAGAACGCTGGTCTCCATTGTAGGAAACTTTGGGTGGAAGCTACACCAGTTAGACGTAAAGAACGCATTTCTCCATGGAGACCTATAAGAAGAAGTATACATGGAGACTCCTCCGGGGTGCTACTCTGTGTCAGATTCAGGTGAAGGAACGTCATATGGAAAAGTGTGCAAACTGAAGAAGTCGCTGTACGGGCTGAAGCAATCTCCTCGAGCCTGGTTTGACAAATTCAGAAGGGCTGTCACTGGCATGGGGTACCATCAGACAAATGCAGATCATACTGTCTTCCTCCAGCATGCAAGGGGCCACATTACTATACTTGTTGTATATGTAGATGATATAGTGATCACAGGTGACGATGTAGTTGAGATCACTAAGCTGAAGACGAAACTCGCCAAAGAGAGGTGAAGGACCTGGGAGAGATGAGATACTTTTTGGGTATCGAGGTGTGTAATGGTGAACAAGGAATTGTTCTTTCACAAAGGAAATATGCACTAGATCTGCTAAAGGAGACAGGAATGCTGGGATGCCGAGTAGCAGTCACTCCAATTGACCAGAAGTGCAAGATGGGAGCAGAAGCAGAAAAGCCTGTTGATCGCGAAAGGTATCAAAGGCTAGTAGGCAGACTGATTTATCTAGGGCATACTCGCCCTGATATCTCATTTGCAGTAAATGTTGTAAGCCGCTATATGCATGATCCAAGAACGGGTCATATGGATGCAGTATTTCAGATCCTAAGATATCTGAAAGGGACGCCGGGAAAAGGACTGTGGTTCAAGAAGAATGGATGCACAGATGTTGAGGGATACTGCGATGCAGACTGGACAAGCTGCATAGACGACAGAAGGTCTACCACAGGGTACTGTGTTTTTGTATGAGGAAACCTGGTTTCATGGAGAAGCAAGAAACAGTCAGTGGTAGCACGGTCGACAGCTGAAGCAGAATACAGAGCAATGGCTCTAGGAGTATCAGAATTGCTATGGGTAAAGACGCTGCTGACAGAGTTGAAGCTAGACAAGGGGACACCATTGCACCTTCTGAGCGATAGTCAAGCTGCGATAAGTATAGCGAACAATTCGGTTCAGCACGACAGAACGAAGCACATCGAGATCGATCGATTCTTCATCAAGGAAAAGCTGGAACAAGGGATACTGAAGATTGACTATGTTCGCTCAGAAGAACAAGTGGCAGACTGTTTGACTAAGGGTCTTAGTTCATTGAGTCTGTCAAAGCTATGTAACAAGATGGGGATGATTAATATCTATCGCCCATCTTGAGGGGGAGTGTTGAGAGTAAATAAGGGACTTTAGTCCCACATCGGTTAGATGTAATATGAAGAGGGGTTGGACCCTCTATAAGTAGTAGGCAGTAGCCCTCAATAAAGATATCTGAGATTTAGCCCTCATTTCAACTGTATTCCATATGAAATTTTCATCATCATCCAGCCTTCTCCAATCAGGATGGGTTGGAAAGAAGAGCACATAAGAAAGCTCTATAAAAAACTTGATGAAGTTTTTATGGCCAGCTGTCAACCTGACATCACCCTCCCTTATGGTGCCAAGTCACCCCTCTGATTGGTGCCAAAATCCTAGATAATGCAGCTTTGAGCACGAGAGTACCACACATAAAACCTAGATGCATTTTTTGTGGGTTTGGTAGACCTTTTGGGATATGCAGTTTAAGTTACTTCAAGCAACCTCCAGTCATAAGATTCACAATTTTTTTCAAAAATTAATCGCAAATAATTCGCAATTCTTCAACCAGCTGCATATATCCACGAACAATTCATCAGTATGACATTATATTCGCAAATAAATCACATATTATACAAATTATTCTACTTTGCTAGCATTAGCCAAATACATATCCATTCATTATATGCCATGTGTTACCAATTCCTTTGCATGATCTTGGAAAAGATAAAAAGCAATTATGTGTACTCTTAATGTGCAGTCTTTGTAAAATGTGAACTCTTTATTTGAAGGTGTAATTATTATCTGGGTAATAAATAACGAGCATGCACAAATAACATGACATATTAATAGTGCAATCCGGGTTTGTTATATGACAATGCCACATTTATTTAGGGTTTATAAGTACGCAAACACACCAGTGTTCTAAAAATCGGCCTAAGAGATTTTTGGGAATTTCTTTTTATCCGCGGCCGCCTAGGCGCTATGTGCCCGCCCGACTAGCGCCTTTTACAACCTTGACACACATGTGTATGTGTGTGTGTGTGTGTATACACACGAACTTTTTCCGACGCCGAATTTTTGCTGAAAATCCGACTTTCAACCTCACCGAATCACCGAATTATTCCTGAATGCCGAACTTGTGACTATGCAAAGGAGCACCATCCAAGTTCCCCTAGACTATAAAGAGTCTAGACGAAGATGTAATCATGTAATTCCTTATGACTTTTCTCCTTCAGTTGCATATTTTTATAGAGTTAAATTATTCAGATCTATTGTCCAAACTTGCTAGGGGCATGCATTTTTATAACATCATAGTTTATAATAAGCTCCTACATTCGACTCTCAATTAATCCAGAGAACTATACACTACATCAGAATCCAACAATTAAACAACTTTTAATGGGCGGAGGCTGCATGGCATCGGCAGATGTGTTAAAAGGTAAAGGGAGCCTATCATGATCCCCTCTTAACCATTGCACAATTAGGGATCAGTTTCACATTCTGAGGTTAATGGGTCATATGAGCAGCAAAAAAGACCATATTGGTGCCATAATGAAAAAGAAGTGAAAAGTAAGATTGGCACCTAAAAACATAAATGAAAAAAAAAATTGTTGAACCTATGAGCTGCACTAAAAATCATACACAGCAACAAAATAGACAATGTGCACAAAGATAATGTTTCAAGTTTCAATTGGGTGATAAACCCAGAACATTACCAAACTATATTAGTAATTAATAAAAGAAAGTAGAAAGCTAACATTTGTGCTTAGAAATAGAGATGCATGTTAAGTTGGAAATAAAGTAATTTAACAAATATTTGAGCTGAAGTTTCTTTAGAACCCCAATCAAGTAACATTTCAGAGAAAAGTATCACTTTAGGGGCTTTAAGTACTAGTATTGGGTTTTGACATGTACATGTGCATCTAAATCCTATATGGAGCTCTTACCTCTAGTTTTATTAATGAATTGGATGCCAGTCCATGAAAATGATTAACACATGATCCTATAGAACATTGTGTACTTACATATTCTACGAGGAAACAAATCCTGAATCCACCAGGGAGAATACTCACTACCTTTATTATTGTTTCTACATAAAGATAACTGTCGTTCTATATAATAATAACTATAATTGAGTGAAAAGGAATGTCATCATGAGGCAAAGATGACCTTGATCCATGATTTAATTGAGTGTAAGTTCACAAAACGCATCTGTAAGTATCTGTGGTTGGTCCTTAGAAGCCATATGCAGAAGCGGGAGTGGGCGAACGCGACTACTTAGAAGAGTCTAAAGTTGGGAGCGTGATAAGAGCGTGCGCTAATAAAAAATTTATGTTTATTAATTATTATTATCAAAACTTATAAATATTTTACTATTTATTAGAATTTATAAAGTTTAATTCAATGTTTCAGAGAGATCATTTACATGTTGATTTTTTATGATGTCAAGGTAAATTATCTTGAGTTTCTTGGTACTTTGACAAACGTATATTAAAAATCTTCTAACTTTCTTCCCAAAATTTATGTCCTCTTTTAAAGTTATGGTTAGGAAGCGCTCATGTCATCGGAGAAACACGCTCCCGTCGCCGGATAAACGAGCTCCCAAGTAAGAACGGCCGAATCGAGATTCTTACTGAGATTCATTGACCTTCTAGGAGTTTCTAGCTTCTAAGGGTTGGTCTCAAATTTACTAACCACAATAAAGGCATTTGTAAGATATGCTTGCCATTGTGGTTTCCCTCAATTTACTACTCAATAAAGGAGGTTGCAAAGTTACAGTAAGGAATGGACTCAAAAACAATAAAAAAAACTACAGTAAGGAATAGCAACATGTAACTTGTTTGACCATGATAAAACTTCAGTAATATGCACATGTTTGCTTTTATTAAAATCGGGCGGGCAGGGAAGGTACGAAACAGGATCCTAAAGAAAACAGGCACCTTATTAAGTATAGTCCTTATGTATGTCAAAATGTATGTACATACAAATATACAAGTCTTTGACTTAGAGAATTATTATAAACCATAAAGCTTCTAGACTTCTATTTCCCCTAATACACATTACTTCCGATCAATAACCATACAGCATTAATGGTTGGAACAAAAAAACCAATGTAGCACTACTTCCAGATCCCCCAGATAATAGGCATCCCAAACTCAAAGCATTCACTTAACATATGTAGTTTTGAGGAAAAGCATATTCCAGATAGATGGCTATTAGAGCAACACAATAAATGGTATAATTTAGGTTGCAACAGAAAGGTTCTACGAAGATGAGATTTTATTTATAAAGTACCTGCAAGGTCAGGATCGGTGCGAGTAAGCTTTAACCAGTCCATTTGGCTATACCCCTTCTTGAAAGGAACCTTTGCTCTTACAGCAGGCTTTTTCATCGTGGTCTTCTATCCCTGTGACCCATTTACTGTATCACCCTTTGTTGCAACCACTGTTGGTGTTATTGATTCATTCAGTTTCAACTTTTGTGGTGTTGTGTCGCAGTTATTATTTGATGGAGAAGCACCAGGCCCTATAGACTTTAAATTTCCATTCTCACTTGAGTTTACATCGCGACTTGCACCATTAGAAATATTTTCATTGAGAGCGATTTTGCTTACGTTAGGAATTTCTTTAGGTGACTCCAAATGATCATCATTAGCTGGTAAACCAACCTATACAGAAAAGAGGCCCTGAAGTTCTTAGATAGAAAAGGCAATAATAATATATTAAATTATAACATCATGTAACTAATAGAGAGAGAGAGAGAGATCATTTTTCCACAAGTTGAGAAAAATATATGTTTTGTACAAACTAGAAACAGATGAAGAAATTTCATGGATCATAATCTAAAATATTACATCAGACTATCTAGCAAACTAGAAACTGATCAAAATAACTAAGTAGAAAGCTTAAATCCTCCACATTGAGCTTGTAGGCGATGTAAATGCAGAAACCTCTCAATTTGAGATTTCATGAAATTATAATGTAAAATAAGAATATTTTCCATTTCTGCACGTGTTACGTAGGGTCCGTTTGGGATTTAGTTTTACAAGAATTTTGAAAAAAAATTATCTATCATCATAATGGGGTTGGCTATGGAGAAGCTACATACAAGATTTCAAGTCTTCTTCCAACATAATGGGGTTGGCTATGGAGCATAAAAAAGCTACATACAATTTCACAAAGTTTTATGACTGGTTGTCGACCTGACGTCAACCCTCTATGTTGGTGCCAAATTCCTAATTAAGGTAGCTATGAGCATGAGAAGGACATGACATAAAACCTAGGTGTCCAGTTGGCATGTGCGTAGAGCTACCACTTGGATTGCAGTTTAAGCTCATGCAACCAAGAAGCATCCTCCAAGTTCCCATAGACTATAAAGAGTTCAAACAAAATATAATATGACATAGTTTGTTGTAGGGAGTTACATTCATATCTATGATACGTTGTGACAAAGAGTGAAGGAATGACAATCCCAAGATAAACACACAGTTTTGAAAATAGAGTTTTGATAAAGAAAACCAAGATAAGCAAAAAAAAAAAAAAACAAAAACAAAAAAAAAAACAAAATAATTATGTTTGACATTTGGTTTTGTAAACCAAATGTCAAACGCTTTTTTTTTTTTTTGCTTATCTTGGTTTTCTTTATCAAAACTAAAAGTGTTTGGGCGTGGATAATAATAAGTGTTTTGTATATGGAAATTAGCAAACAAATGTAGGCTTAAATTACAAATGTATGTTCCATCTATAAATCTTATTTTTAAAATTTCATTCAAATATAATGTAGCAAATCTTAAATACAATCCATCTAATCCAATCAATCTATAAAATTTCACTGAAATATAATGTCGCAAATTTAGAAATAAAATTATGACCCAATCCAATCTATAATTTAACATATAATTGATTCCAAATTATAGTATAGACTAATCAAATCCATAATTTTTAATAATCTAATCTATAATTTAAAACCCGACCAAATTTAAAATTAATCTGATTTGATCTAATGTATATCTAATAATCTTCTTAAAGAAAAAGAAAGAAATTGACAAGAAATATTATGTACATATATGAAAGGAAAAATAAAGAGTAGGGATAATCTTGACAATTATCAAAATGGGGGAGATTGTTGGCACATTTTATTTTGATTATTAACAGCATCTTCGTAGTTTAGTTTTCTGTATCTTCAGATTCAAATATTCTCAGAAGCTCTACTACATGGAGTACTTCCGTTCAAGCGCTATCATCTTTTACATCGAAGACTGAAGCAGTTACCGGCGTTCCTTGCATAATACGGCGTCCTCCTGCTTAGAGTCTTCGTGTCTGTACAAAGTCTAGGTATATCTGTAAACACCTAAGGACGGATGACAAGTAAAAGAACAAGTCAAAAAGAAAATACCTACAGAGCGGCATACCGGCGGCATGCTTCGGCATACCGGCGGTATACCGTTTTTGGAGTTCAGAAAGTTGCTGTGACAAATTGTCGGCATACCGACGGCATGCTCCGGCATACCGGCGGTATACCATTTTTAGTGTCCAGAAAGTTGCTGTGACAAATTGTCGGCATACCGACGGCATGCTCCGACATACCGGCGGTATACCGTTTTTAGCGACCCAAAAGTTGTTGTGACAAATTGTCGGCATACCAACGGCATGCTCTGGCATACCAGCGGTATACCGTTTTTAGCAACCCAAAACTTGCTGTGCCAAAACATCGGTATACCGACGGTATGCCGCTGCATACCGACGGTATACCGAGTTTCAAATATTTGGTTTTTGATTTGCTCTGACTAGCATTAATGGCCGCATTTAATGCTCTCAAACGGTCATTAATATGACCGTTACTAATTGGCCGATATACCGACGGTATGCCGCTGCATACCGACTGTATGCCGGTCTGCCTGTATTCAGAAGCATTAAATGCTACCAACTCTTGGTTTCTCTATAAAAGAAAGCTCTCTCTCTCTCTTGAGGCTTTCACCAACTCTTGCCATAAATTTTCCAACAACCAAGAGCTCCACCATTAATACTCTTCAAGCTTTTAATTGTCATCCTCTCCTAAAGTGATAGAGTATTTAAGAGTTGTAAATTTCGATCTTCACGTGTTAGAAGATCAACAAGTTTCTCTTCTCATTTGTTTGAAGTTGGCGAGCCTTCGTAAGAAAACTCGTGTGTTGAAGTTGGCGGGTCTTCGGATCCAAACTCGTGTTGAAGTTGGCGAGTTCTTCGGATCCAAACTCGTGTGTACTATTTGACTAAATAGTGGATTTAAGCCGGAGAGTGTTCCGGAACTGGATTGCCTCAAGCGAGGATACCAGGATACATCTTGTGTTTGATCTTCTCACTCTTTATTTTTATTTGTCATATATTGCTTCTGTTGCACTAGTTAATTTTTATTTCCCTATTCACCCCCCCTCTAGGGTTCTACAATTGGTATCAGAGCTTTGTTCTCTTGATTTGGATTTACACCCTTTGAGTGATCCATGGCCTCTAACCCTAGTATCAACACCTTCCACAATGAAGGACACTCCACAAATAGGCCTCCCCTATTTGATGGAACCAACTATAACTACTGGAAGATTAGGATGAGCATTTATCTGAAGTCCATAGATATCGATTTATGGGATTGCGTGATAAATGGTCTTCCTACTCCTTCCAGAGTTATTGAGGATATTGCTTCTGACACCCTTCGGGACACACTTACTGAAAACACCAAGAAGCTTGCGAGTCGAGATGCGAAGGCAATGAATGCTCTTTATTGTGCTCTCGACAGTAGTAAATTCAATCGAATCTTTACTTGCAAGACTTCCAATGAGATTTGGAAGTTACTTGAAGTCACACACGAGGGAACTTCACAAGTGAAGGAATCCAAGATTAGTAGACTCACGCAAGAATATGAGTCCTTTAAAATGAAGCATGATGAATCTATTACTTGCATGTTTACTCATTTTGGTGACATTGTTAACCCTCTCTCTTCTCTTGGTAAGGAATATCCTGCTCATGAAAAGATCAGAAAAATTCTTAGAGGATTGACGAAAGTTTGGAGTCCTAAAGCTACTGCAATCATTGAGGGGAACGATCTAACAGTCATGAACCTTGAGACCCTCATGGGTAAGCTAATGACTCACGAGCTCGATATGAAGGATCAAGAGGAATTCTCCATACAAGAGAAGGAGAAGGAGAAGACCAAAGAGAATGAGAAATCTCTTGCTCTCAAAGCGACAAAGTCCTACTCCAAGGATAGCTCTGACGACAATGAGTCGGACGACGATGAAGAAATAGCTCTCACAGCTAAGCACTTTCGGAAGTTCCTAAAATTCAACAAAGCCAACCGCTTCAGACGGGACAACGAAGAAGATTCGGCGTGCTATCGATGCAGAAGACCCGGACACATCAAGAAGGATTGTCCGATGATAAAAAAGACTCAAGCAAGTACGAGAAGCCTAGCAAGGGCAGCTCGTCCTCCAGAAAGTTCGCCAACACAAGCATTTGGTGTGAAAGTGACGTGAGCGACTCTGACAATGACAAGGAGTACAAACACAATGCCAACGTCTGTCTCATGGCAACCGATGAGGTACTTGATGATTTCTCCTTAAACACTCTTACCTATGATGAATTGGAGAAAGCTATTCTTGAATTGCATGAAGAGCACAAAGGTGTTCGGAATAAATACAAGAAATCTCTTAAAGAGGTTGAAGCTCTTCAACTTGAAGTAGAGAGGCTCTCAAGCATCATTATTGATGTGAAGGGAAAATCTCCTGCTTCTGACACGGATGAAATAGAGTCCTTGCGACTCAAGTTTCAAGAATCTCTTGACACCATCAAGAAAAAGGATGATGAGATTCAATCCATGAGAAGCTCTTATGAATTTGCTATGCACAAAGTTTAAGATGCTAATAGGAGAGAATATGACACTTCTATTAAGTATAATGATCTTCTTATGCAGTGTAAGAAATTTGGTAATAAGGACACTACTCACATGCATGCTCCTAGACATCTCCACACTCACCACAATGCTAGGCATACTTCATACATGAACACTACACATAAATCCTTTCCTAACACAAGGAAAGGACCTTTTGTTAAGAAAAACACTTCGCATCATGCTTTTTATTATCATCATCACAATACTAATGTTAGAGCTCCTCGCACTAGAGATTCACACATGCATGATTCTCACATATCTTCTTCTAAATCCTCTATGATTTGCAATTACTGTGGCTTGCATGGACATACGACCAATTATTGTCATACAAGGAAACTTGTTGACAAGAAAGTTTTTATGTGGGTTCCTAAGACTAACCCTCAAGGACCCATAAGATCATGGGTACCAAAATATTCATCTTCAACTTATATTGTACGTGAAGAGTCCTTCTCATGCTAGAAGCAAGTGGATTCTCGATAGCAGTTGTTCACGGCACATGACCGGTGTCACGCTCCGATCCGGAAAATCACTCATCCTCGCTAGATTTTACCCGAATCATCGTCCTTGCTGGGGCGTGATGCCGCACAAGCCTGAAGTTGTGCTCATGCAAGGCAAGATAACAGTTCACATAAAGTTTATCTCAAATTGATAACATAAAGCAGCGGAAGGAAACAAAGTATAACACAAGAATCTCTTTTATTCATATTGAACTGAAGGTTACAAAGGCTCTGAATAGCCCAACATAAAATGCCAATTGGCTACAACGCTCATGATCTCTCTAGCTCACAAAGGATTACATTGTTCCATACATTATGCCCCTTTATAGCCACCAAGTAGTCTTCGGCCGAACATCTCCATGTCGCAAGTCCGAACGTATATGCGGAAGCTCCTCTTGAACGCCAAGGACTCCATGCCTCGGCACGTCCAAGCCAAGCTCCGCCCCGAGCCGATCATAACCTGAGCCTGCACATAAACTAGTGGGGGATTAGTGCTTTCGTCCTCGCTTCGCACTGATCAAGACCCGCTCGCACCCAAACCAAACACTAAATCATTTAGTGGAACATGCATCTTAATTTGTGATCTTTCTATTTAGCCTTAGGGTCCGTTTTATGGCAATGCTCATGCATAGCAACATATCTTAAATGTGTCCTATACCGTGTTCCTGCAGCAGATACAGTTAGCCATAATATGAACGTAAACATAGTGTTCGTGCTCATCTCCGTTCTATTTTCCTTAGCCTGCAGTGGTTAGAAATTAACTTAAGCAAACATAATCGATTCGCTCAACCGGCCAATCATAAACGTAACATATGCATAATGGGTAGCAGGCCCTGCGCCTGCACCTAGCTCTCATCTCAGTCCACCGGCCCTATCTATATGAAGGTTACGGTGTTTCGCACCGTAATGGACTTGGCATCTCATATGTGTAAGCCTAAGATCGCTTCGATACGGGTTGCTAGCCCAATATCCGAAGGATCGCAAACTTACGGATATCATAGCTTATCACAGCACTGGACCGTCGCAATCCGTCCGAGTGTTGTGCACCATAAATACCACACATAATTCCCTCCTAGGCCGAACGGTCCCGGCGCCCCGGCGTAACCGTTTAGGGAAGCCGTACCCGTGCACGGGCCATCCGAGTCCATTGACCATGCAATACGTTCCATTCATACAATCTATAGCATACCAACCGATCTCGTATTCCATAAACATAGTCTCGCACATAAACGGTTTCCCGTGCCATAAACATAATCCACCATTCATATGGGGAGCTCCGTCGGCGTTATGCCCCAACACATCCATATTGATACACGACGCCCAATGGCTTAGTCATCTCATACTTGTATTCACGCATCCCGTTCATAATGTTATTCGCATAGCCTACCTCCGTATTTACTTAGTCATTTCGTAGCTTAAGTGCGCAAGGCACGCTCAGCACCATAATCAATGTTCTACGCCTAGAGTTCAATGTTCTCGGAGCCGTGCACATAATGCACATCTCGATGTTATCTTTCAATATTCTACCATCATGCCCTACCGCGACTCTCGTACTTGATGTACGTCGCTTCAATTGTTCGATTGTTCAATGTTTTATCTTAGTGTTTGATACATACTTGGACCTTTCGTCGCCGAGCCACGCTCGCTAACTCGATAACATCTTACGCATACTATAATATATTTTATTAGACGTGAAGGAATAGGGAGAGAGAGTCAAGAACCCGCCCACCTTAAGCCGATACGCCTTGCAGTTTTGCTGAGTTGAAGCGTCTCGCTTCCATAACTCGATCGCATAGCTAACTCCCGGACTTAGCCATTCCTTTGAACCACTCGGTTGATTTGGCCTATCGTGCCCATGCCACAATCTGTTGCAAGGCCACGATTTGGTTTCGCGGACACTTCATCGCATAAGGCAAAATGCCGACCTCTTATCGTCCAGCGTAAAAGCATAGCCTGCACACCAGATCAACTAAAATTAGCACTTACTCAAACGGGACTTATCCTTTGCATCGATTCGATTCATAGATTCCAACCGACTCAAAGCTTACCTTTGGCCAACGTAACACGTGCATCGATTTGCATCGATACTTCATCGGGTCAACGCAACTCTTCGAGTCAACGACTCATCGAAATGCACCGATGCGGAGCGGGGCATTACATAATATACCACTCAAAATCAGGTTCGTCCTCGAACCGAAACCAACACTTAATCCAAGTGCCTCGCATAGATCGCTTCACGATCTCGTGCTACTATCGTTGGAATCATACAACTCAGTCTGGATCATACACATATTTTAGGCGTCCTACCAATATATGTATTTCAGCCAAGCTCAGTTGTAGGATATCGGAACAACTTACAATCTCAACTTAAATCCTTAAGCATCCATCGGTCCGTACTCGACTTAGTCATATCTTAGCGCCTATTCCCAAAATACATCTCGTATGCATTATCCCATAACATGCGATCATCTTCCAAACATCTCTGCACATAGTCTAATTCAAACTCGTAACATCAATCTAATAAGTTTCTCGCCGGCCACCTAACACACGTACTGTGTCAATTCATTGTGCATCCGATCGCAACAAGCTTTCGCAACGCCTATTCGCCCAACCGTTTCCTATCTCTCACATAACTCAAGTCTTTCATCCAATCATTCATATCATTGGCCTTAACGACATGGACTAAGTCCACATGTCTCCATTTTCCTTTACTTATAATCCATACTAGTCTCGCACATAACTTTCCAACACGACCCACGTTCTTGAACTACCCGCGCATCGAGTCTGGGGCTACCCCCGCTAGGCAACTTATCCAGACATCATGCTCGCGCTCTTCCGACACAAGAGGTCAACTTGAGTCTACGATGCTCAAAGGCAACAATCTTTCCGACCCAAGGTCTCTTACGATACGCCCATCTCCTATTCTCGACGAGTACGAATCCTTTACTCAATTCTCAATTAATCCCGACTAGTTCGTTTCGTAACATAGATCGCGCACCGAACATACATAGCCTAACCGTTACTCAACTGATCTACGACACACTCTCAGGGTTTTTACTATCCGTCGCTCTCGCACATTGCAGAATCCTTGCAATCGCCTTACCGTATCGCTATGCTAAGTACGTTCCTCAACATATACTCGATCATTCCTTATTCTCAATAAAATTCCTTATGCGACTTTCTTTAGGGTCATCCTATGGGACTTCAACATTTACTTGATTTGGCGGTCAAGTCTTCTAGGGTCACCTGCCCCGAAACTACGCTCGATAATTGAAGATCATCAACGAGGGACAGTTACAACGAACCATGCTATATCCTATCGCGGAGCCAAATCAATTCCCGACGATTCTACGAGACTTTATCCAACCCGACGTACCACTCCATAATTTCTCTACTCCCACGCAACTGATGCGCCGTTACTACTCGAGTCACTTAGGCACTACCGTTGACAATATCGCACAATCCTCAATTTTGCCTTCGTATCAAACCACAAGTCCATATCAAATTTGCCACGCCTTGCAAGTTCGATCATCTCCGCTGGATGAATCACCATACCAGCGCTCACGCGGAATGATCGTTCTAATTTGACGTGACGCATGGGCGAGGCTGGTGTTGCGCTCGCTCAAGACAAGAATGTCAACATAGTGGTGATCCGCGAAGCAATCCAGACACTTTCGATTTCATCCGAGCAACATCCATCGACTCTCAAATTCTCCGAAGCATTCCTACCATCGTCATCCAAATCGACATCAACTTAACTTGCATCTTATTCATCCAACAATAATGCTCAACAAAAATTTCGTTCATTCGATCAGAGTATCTCCGAGTTATTGCATATCGTTTGATACGCCTCAATACCATCGTCGATATGCATAACTTGAACATCTTCCTTTCTCATAATCTTAAATTCGTTGCAATCACTGCCGTTATCCGAACTCGAATACGAATCAAGTCTTGCACAATCCATTCTCATATCCCTAACTCGCACTTCCAAATCGTGCTACCGACTCCTCACGCTAACCCAAATTCGTTCGCACGATTTCTCCGTACCTACTCAATACGTTCCGAACAACTCTTCGTACTAATTCACGTACATTCGACCGGGTCGACTTCCTCAACGTAACATTCCTTCGCGTATGCTTAGCCTATCATTCGACTTACACTTAACGAATCTCATCCGACGTATCATCCATAGGCACGACTTCGCACATAATCATTCAACTCAATTCATCGTAGCATACTTGCATCGACTTCTCTCAAGTCAGTCCCACTCGAGTCTCGGCACTACTCCATCCGTTGAGGACAAACATATCGTATCAACATAATCGTCTCGACGTAACCTATCGCAAGTCCAAACGGCTTAACATAGCTACCGCTAAGTGGTATTCCATACCACTCAGGATCGAGCCTATCGTTATCGACACAATACTTCGTTATACTTGCTCGTATAATTGGTATTGCATATACCACTCGGAATCGAGTCATTACTCGACATTACGTTCCGCATAGGTCCAACATCTATTCCTCAATCAACTATCCCATATCGCGATCCTTCCGATCCCAGCTCTAACGTTAGCTCAAGTTGACACACATTCAATCTAACCGTTCCATGGTGATCATCTCGATCACACCCGCAACATTCGCTTATTCAAAGCTCAACGCGACATATGGCCAACATACACGTTTGCCTACTCAACTCAACTTAGCAACCAATCCGATTCGTACTATCGCATCCGCGATCTTCGAATCCTGCTCGTTGCAGCTCGTGCAACAACTTAGTCTCGATACTTAAGGTCTTTACTCAATCTCGCACAACATATCGCTATCCATCCGCATAGCCATACAACGCACATTATACCGTATCGACTCGTTGCACCGATGCAACGAACGATCCACGACTTGCTGCACTCGTGCAACCGAAACATAATCCTTCGCATAGCCACATAATACGCATCGCCTCACATATCGATCCGTTGTACTTCGTGCAACCAAAACACATATTTCCTCGCACCCCGTACGACCGCCAACACATAACTTCTCGCACTGCGTGCGACCAAAACACATAACTCCGTACTTCGTACGACCGACCACACATATCATTGCACTTCATACAACCAACATCACCATATTCGTTGCACTTCGTGCGACCAGTATTCCATAACTCGTTGCACTTCGTGCAACCAATACTCTCCGACGGTACCCGGAGATAACGTGATAATCACGACATACTTGTGGCAGACGTACGCACTAAATATAGACTTATTGTATGGAACATCCAATGTAGCGTCGAGCAGATCCATGAGCTATATGGTTGCGGAAACAACTTAGAGTCAACTGAATTCGATAGCGAAGCAGCTGAGGGTCAAAGAGATTCGTGCACGGTCCAAAGGATGGAACCGCTCTGATACCAACTTGTCACGCCCCGATCCGAGAAATCGCTCATCCTCGCTAGATTTTACCCGAATCATCGTCCTCGCTGAGGCGTGATGCCGTACGAGCCTGGAGTTGCGCTCGTGCAAGGCAAGATAACAGTTCACATAGAGTTTATCTCAAATTGATAACATAAAGCAGCGGAAGGAAACAAAGTATAACACAGAATCTCTTATTATATTAAACTGAAGGTTACAAAGGCTCTGAATAGCCCAACATAAAATGCCTATTGGCTACAACGCTCA
Organism: Iris pallida; assembly: GCA_029216955.1. Classification (NCBI taxonomy): domain Eukaryota; kingdom Viridiplantae; phylum Streptophyta; class Magnoliopsida; order Asparagales; family Iridaceae; genus Iris; species Iris pallida. The sequence goes on along the minus strand of JANAVB010021595.1, from coordinate 2,150,351 downwards.
TGATCTCTCTAGCTCACAAGGATTACATTGTTCCATACATTATGCCCCTTTATAGCCACCAAGTAGTCTTCGGCCGAACATCTCCATGTCGCAAGTCCGAACGTATATGCGGAAGCTTCTCTTGAACGCCAAGGACTCCATGCCTCGGCACGTCCAAGCCAAGCTCCGCCCCGAGCCGATCATAACCTGAGCCTGCACAAAACTAGTGGGAGATTAGTGTTTCGTCCTCGCTTCGCACTGATCAAGACCCGCTCGCACCCAAACCAAACACTAAATCATTTACTGGAACATGCATCTTAATTTGTGATTTCTATTTAGCCTTAGGGTCCGTTTCATGGCAATGCTATGCATAGCAACATATCTTAAATGTGTCCCATAGCGTGTTCCTGCAGCAGATACAGTTAGCCATAATATGAACGTAAACATAGTGTTCGTGCTCATCTCCGTTCTATTTTCCTTAGCCTGCAGTGGTTAGAACTTAACATAAGCAAAACTTCGATTCGTGCAACCGGCCAATCATAAACGTAAACATATGCATAATGGGTAGCAGGCCCTGCGCCTGCACCTAACTTCATCTCAGCCCACCGGCCCTATCTATGAAGGTCACGGTGTTTCGTACCGTAATGGACTTGGCATTCATATGGTAAGCCTAAGATCGCTTCGATACGGGTTGCTAGCCCAATATCCGAAGGATCGTAAACTTACGGATAAGATAGCTTATCACAGCATGGACGATCGCAATCCGTCCGAGTGTTGTACACCATAAATATCACACATAATTCCCTCCTAGGTTGAACGGTCCCGGCGCCCCGGCGTAACCGTTCGAGGGAAGCCGTACCCGTGCATGGGCCATCCGAGTCCATTGACCATGCAATACGTTCCATATCATACAATCTATAGCATACCAACGATCTCGTATTCTATAAACATAGTCTCGCACATAAACGGTTTCCCGTGCCAAAACATAATCCACCATTCATATGGGGAGCTCCGTCGGCGTTATGCCCCAACACATCCATATTGATGCACGACGCCCAACGGCGTAGTCATTTCATACTCGTATTCACGCATCCCGTTCATAATGTTATTCGCATAGCCTACCTCCGATTACTTAGTCATTTCATAGCTTAAGTGCGCAAAGGCACGCTCAGCACATAATCAATGTTCTACGCCTAGAGTTCAATGTTCTCGGAGCCGTGCACAAATGCACATCTCGATGTTGTCTTTCAATGTTCTACCATCATGTCTACCGCGACTCGCTACTTGATGCACGTTGCTTCAATTGTTCGATTGTTAATGTTCTCTTAGTGTTTGAACATACTTGGACCTTTCGTCGCCGAGCCACGCTCGCTAACTCGATACATCTTACGCATACCATAACATATTTTATTAGACGTGAAGGAATAGGGAGAGAGAGTCAGAAACCCGCCCACCTTAAGCCGATACGTCTTGTCATTTCGCTGAGTTGAAGCGTCTCGCTTCCATACTCGATCGCTAGCTAACTCTCGGACTTAGCCATTCCTTTGAACCACTCGGTTGATTTGGCCTATCGCGCCCATGCCACAATCTGTTGCAAGGCCACGATTGATTTCGCGGACTTCATTGCATAAGGCAAAATGCCGATCTCTTATCGTCCAGCGTAAAAGCATAGCCTGCACACCAGATCAACTAAAATCAGCACTTACTCAAACGGGACTTATCCTTTGCATCGATTCGATTCATAGATTCCAACCGACTCAAAGCTTACCTTGGCCAAACGTAACATCGATTTGCATCGATACTTCATCGGGTCAACGCAACTTTCGAGTCAACGACTCATCGAAATGCACCGATGCGGAGGGGGGCATTACAACCGGGGATGCTTCATATTACACGCATCGATGAAGAGGAAGGACATATCTCTTTTGGTAACAATCTCAAAGGTCACTTATAGGGAATGGTAATATAGGTTCCCCTCCTTATCCTTGTATTAAGAATGTGTGTCTTGTTACTAATCTTAAACACAATCTTTTAGTATTAGTCATTTACCGATAATGGTTATGATATCAAGTTTGTTAAGCTCAATGCTTCATTATCGATAGTTCTAATGGATCTATTATTATGAAGGAATTAGAGAAAACAATATCTATGTTTTATATCTTGTTGAAGTACTAACATGACAGGTGCTTAGTTGCTAAAATGATGAGAGTTGTCTTTGGCACATGAGGCTTGGACACGAAACTGGATACCATCTCTCGTCTTGCTACCAAGAAGCTCGTAAGAGGACTCTCAAGATCCCATTCAAAAAGGATATGTGTGTGAAGAATGCGAGAAGAGTAAGTTAACAAAGTTTCCTTCAAATCAATCAACTCTGTGAGTATTCTAGACCCCTTCAACTTCTCATGGATCTTTTTGGGCTAGTAGAGTTGCTAGCCTTGGAGGCAAGCTTTATGCTTTTGTTTTATTGATGATTTTTCAAGATTTATTGGGTTATTTTTTTGCTTGCAAAAGTGATACTTTTCGTGAATTTGTTGCCTTTGTAAACGTGTTCAAAATGAGAAAGGTTTTATATAACAAAATTAGAAGTGATCATGGAGGAGAATTTGATAATGCGATTTCAAAAGATTTGTGAAAGAATAGTTTTGGTCATGATTTGCTTGTCCACGAACTCCTCAACAAATGGTGTTG